>JARHVA010004874.1:187500-412500 GCA_037957365.1 Torreya grandis
TGGTTTTGCACAACTTTGTGGTTAATCCTAATGCCAAACTCATAAAATAAAAGTTATATAAGATGCATCCTTAGATTGTAATGGTAAAAAAAGAGTTGGGAAAAATCTTAGAAGCAAGATGTATCCGATCCATTGACTACTCTGAATGGATCTCTAATGTTATACCTGTTAGTAAAAATCTTGAAGGGATTAGAATTTGTGCTAATTTTTGAGACATCAACAAATATTATCCTAAAGATGATTTTACCTTGCCTAATATCGTCATGATCATCTACTCCATGGTAGGTTATGAAATGCTTTCACTCATGGATGGCTTTTCAAGATATAACTAGATCAGAATCATACCAAAAGATCAGTATAAAATAACATTCACCACTCTATGGGGAACATTTTGTTATCAAGTGATGCCATTTGACCTTAAGAATGCTGGAGCTACATATCAAAGGGCCATGACTATCATATTCCATGATATGATACATGATATTGTTGAAGACTATGTCAATGACATATTAGGAAAATACAAAACCAAGGTTGACCATCCACTAGTGTTGTATAAGATATTTGAAAGATTATGAGAGTACAAATTCAAAATAAATCTAAATAAATATCTGTTCAATGTAAATTTAGGAAAATTACTTGGCTTCATCATATCTCATAGAGGTATTGAAGTCGATCTAGCTAAAGTCCATGCTATAACTGAGAGGCCACCACCAACCAATTTAAAACAACTCCATAGTTTATAGGGTAAAATCTAGTCAATTCAATGCTTCATCTCTCAGTTACTAGACAAGTGCCATCTATTTACACACCTTTTGAAGAAAAGAGTTTCATTTCATTGAGATGATCACTACTAAACAACTATTTAACAACTCAAATATTATCTTATTAATTTGCTTGTTTTTTACCTCCTATGCCAGGAAATCCATTTTTGTTATATCTATTAGATATCGATCATGCTCTGGGGGCACTCTTGGCTCAACATGATGAAAAATGAAAGGATCATGTTGTGTACTACCTAAGTTGTACCTTGGTTATATATGAACATAACTATACACCTATTGAAAAAGCTTGTCTAGCCATGGTTTTTGTAGCTAAGAAACTATGCCATTACATGTTGAATAATAAGACCATGGTCATTTCAAAAGTATATCCACTCAAGTATATACTATCTAAAATAGATTTGTAAGGTAAAATGGCTAAATGGATCATGCTTCTCAGTGAGTTTGACAAAGTATGTCAATTTGAAGGTGATCAAGGGACAAGTTCTTAGAGATCAACTTGTTAAAGCACCTCTCATAGACACACAACCACTCACATTTTAATTTCCTGATGAATCTATCATGACCATCATTGACACACCCCTTGAGGAGAAACCCTAGAAACTATATTTTGATGGTTCATTCATTGCACATAGATCGGGGGTAGGCCCATTATTTATTACACCATAGGGGGATCTAATCCCTAAATCATTTGAAATCAGATTTCCTTGTATAAACAACATGGTTGAGTATAAAGCACTTGTTGTAAGACTTTGAAAAGTAGTCTATTAGAATATATATCATCTCCAATTTTATGGTTATTCTCAGTTAATCATCAATCACATCATAGCTTATTTTCAAACCAAATATGATAAGCTATTTCTATATAAATCCATGGTCAACACTCTTAAAAACAAATTGCCAATATTCAATTTGAGCGCATACCAAGGGATAATAACATAATTGTAGATGACATGGATAATATTGGCTCTCTAATTTGACAAATAGATAAATCTAGAGAGTATCAGTTCTTCATCGATAATTTATTAGCACTAGCTCATGAACCTTTAACCATTACCATGATTTGTGATATTTTTGGTCCTAATTATATCTGATACTCAGACCTTTACAACTACCTTAACGACCAAGTTTTTCCACCTATCCTATCTCACAAATAAACTAAATCCTTCATTCATCATTCCACTCATTATACTCTACTTGGATCCACCCTTTACCATCATAGTTTTGATGGAACTTTGCTTCATTGTTTAAATTTGATAGAGGCTACATTAGCATTAAGAGAAGTTCACAAAGGAGTATGTGGTGCTCATTCTACTGGGATAGTCCTGTCTAAAAATGTCTTATGTAATTGTTATTATTGGCCCACAATGGGCATAGATTCCAATGCATATGTAAAAAGGTGTGATAAATGTTAACAGCATGCTAATCTGATTCATGCCCCAATAAAAACTCTAAAACTAATGTTCACACCATGGCTATTTTCTACATGGGGACTTCACCTCATTGGAAAGATTAATCCGACTTCATCTAACAGCCATAAATATATCATTACCACCATCGAGTATTTCACTAAGTGGGTTAAAGATATACCCCTCACTTATGTGATTGGAAAGCAAATTTCCAAATTCATTTTTAACCACCTCATTTGCCACTATGGTATCCTCTCTAACATTATATATGATAATGGAGGATCATTCAATAAAAAGGATGTAGAATAGATATGTACTAGATATAACATCATACAACATTTTTATATAGCATATTACCCTCAAGGTAATGGCCAAACTCAGGCGTCCAATAAAACCATTGTCAACATCCTCAAAAAGATTGTCAATGATGCCAGTTGTGATTGGCACCTCCAGCTATTCCTTAACCTTTGAGCATACCATATCAATCATAGTACCCCCACAAGAGCCACTCCATACTCACTTTTTTATAATACTAAATTCATCCTTCCCATTGAGGTCAAATTACCTTCACCACACATCTCTTTTAAGCATGTCATAGATGATCATGACTATCGAGTAGCTTGCCTATAAGAGCTAGACCTGCTTGATTACACAATCATGCTCAATAATCTTTAGGCATATCAAAACCAACTCAAAGGCCACTATAATCAACATGTTAAGTATATAACATTTGAACTTGGTGATCTTGTTCTTAAAGAATACCATGGTTGAGAAAAATTATAAAAGGAAATTCAAACCAAACTGAATAGGGCCTTTCATCATTACCACAGATTATGGATTAGGAGCATACAAGCTTGCCACACCAAATAGAGATAAACTTCTAGAGCCAATGAATATTATTCATCTCAAGTGATACTATTCTTGAGCACTAAGGTGTATTATCTGTAAGGACCATTTTAGTTATGCCATTTTATCACTATTCTTCTTTATGCCAATACCATCCTTATCCATTCAATTCACCATGCCCACTTTCTGCTTTTGACCTATTAACCCAGTGTGTTCTAAAAACCTAGGTTTTTTGACCTTAGTTTTTCTCATTTGTTATGAAGTTTCAAAATTGAGGTATCTAATAAGTTCATCATTTATTTTAAGTACTCCAAATAGAGATCATATTTTGGGATAGTGTGACAAAAGTTTTGATAGTTACATCCTTTGTTTATTATTCCTTTCTTACCACTGATCTTGCTACTAATTATAATTGCCTTTTGGAAAATTAGTACCATTAATCTATGCTATTATGTCCTAGTTATAACCACCTATGGGAAAAATATGGGAAACACTAAGCCTTGACATACCAACTTGTTCCTTCCTATGTTGTATTGTGCCTTTTTACCAATTGTGGCTATTTTGTTTGAATTGGATGCTACACTAGTTGAATTCCTCCACTGTAATAGTAGAACTATAGTGACTTGAGGTCCTACTTTGGGACTATGTAGGTAGTGCTTAATACTTGTTAAGGTCAGCTCAGTCACCCTTTCCATATGCTCTCACCATTTTTTGAGCAACCTAAACCATGTTCTCAACATTTTGTGAGCAACCTAAGCCATGCTCTCACCATTTTGCGAGTAACTTAAGCCACGCTCTCACCATTTTGTGAGTAAACTAAGCCATGCTCTCACCATTTTATAAGAAACCTAAGGCACTCTCTCACTATTTTGAGATCTTGAATCATTTAGTGTCTCATCATTCTTGATCAAGTTGAGATACTTCAAACAATTCCAAAAATATTTGAAAAATCATTAGAAAAGAACAAAAACATTGACCACTTCTTTGCTTTAAGGATTATGGGAGCCCTTACTAAGTTACAATAAAATCACTTATCATTTAGTTTCCCCATCTTTTTTGTCCTTTTCTCTCATGTACTTTCCATTTTACATGACCATTCCTATTCTTCTATCACATCCATTCTATTTATTTTCCTTAGTTATCACATTCTTCCCATTCCCTAGGAGAACTAAATTTGGCCTATAGTTTTTGATTAGATATTACATCCATGGAACTATGTAGGTAGCATCCATTTGTTTAGTGAATATGGAGATAGCTCAGCCACCCCCTTCCATTTATTGTATTCCTCCATTTTGTTTGTTTATTAAGTTGTCACCTATTTTCTATGGGTAATATTCATAGGGTTTTTATTGCACTATTTGTATGTTTATATTTATGTTGTTTATCTGTCTACATATTTGTTTGATTTTAGCATGTTTTCTTGATTCAATTTATTGTGTGGTCATTGGGTGATTCCTTACCCATACTTACACTTGAATCTATCCATATTCATATGTTTGCATTGTCATCATGGTTTCTATCATTGGTGCATTGTTTTCTATTGAGTATTGGATTTTGGGAGTCAGTCCTTATGTATATTTTAGCCAAGTCCTCATGATGTTATACCATGATGCCTACCAACACATTATATAATAAACCTTAGCTTTAAAAAGTCTATTCAGTAATGGCAGCCTCTCTTCAGCATCGATATCTTGATTTCATCCCAATCATATCCCAAACAAAGTAATTAATCATGAAAGAATTCTAACCTTTTTTAGTTCAAACAAGCATATCCCTACTAGTAGGTTGTTCTAATTCATCATTACCCTCTATCTTAAGTTGGCATCATACTTAGCCAAGTTTATCCTATTTTCTATAATCAAGGTCTAATGATTATAACCACCAATGGGTAAATCATTGCACACCATCCCACCTATATTTATCAATGATTATAACCACCTTTGGGAAAATCATTATGTTATCACCACTTTACTTTTTTTCCTATATAGGGGCATGTTATCTTATTTGTCTATCCTAATTAGGAAGCTCCATCTTCTAAATGATTATAACTACTTTTGGGTAAATCATTGTGTTATCATACAACATTGCCACTATTAGGTTACAATGCTTATAACCACCTTTGGGAAAACCATTGTACACCATCCCACTTGTATTCTCAATGATTTTGACTACTTTTTCACTATCAATGTGTTTTCACTCCATCATTCTTCCTTTCTTTGGTCCCCTCATTTTACTTTATTCTTTTTGAGGGACTATTTACCAACCTACTTGTGCTGACCATTCCCTCGAGGAGGCATCATATAATTAGTTTATCATCATTGTAGTTATAGGAATACAAAAACTTTTCATTATTTGAGAAGATGTTACTATGCTTATAGCTTGAAATACCTTTCCAAATAGGGGCAAACTATAGACATCTAAATTTGGCCACCAATAACCTCCAATTAGGCTTTTAGCCAATTTCTATCCAAAACACACAATTTGGCCTACAAACATTAAAACACGCTAAATGATGTGAAACTGAAATTTTCAAGAGCTGATTTTGGCTAGGGTATCCCTAAATGAAGCAATGCAATTTATAGGCTAGCTAACTTTGATTAGTCCATTCCAAGTCAAAATGTCAATTTTGCATTTGGGTGTTCTGGATTGCTCTTTTCTATCAAATATTCTACACAAGATACATGTCTTTGTATTGCACTTATAAGCTTGTTATCAAGGTTTTGAAGAGTCTCAAGCCCTCATCAAGAGACTAAACAAGCATGTAGCAAGAATTTAAGGTTTTTTTATGTTAGGAAAGAGGGTCTTGATCCCTAAAGCATCTACATGTCTGAGATAGATAGAGTGCAATCTATTTTAGTGATTGGCACTTATATAAAACATGTGGAAATATTAGAGAGGTGGTATCCTTATTGAAGTGATTGATATATTCTTAGCATGATTGATAAGAAAAAAATGAGGCCTATAGTTGGAATAGAGACTTCATTCATGACAATGAGCTTCTTAAATCTTTCTCAATGATGAATGACCTTGTAAATTATAAGTCTACCAAGGATCATAATGATATTTAAATCACTCAAAATTTGTAAGCCTATAAATTGAATAAATAGAGGTGTTTTGCCATCAACTCCTAATTCATAGCATCTTGTGAGGGTTGTAAAGGGTAAGTTGTAGATTTGCAATGTATAAGATAAGGCAATTTGGAGTCTTCAAAACATAAAAATGTATGTTTTTTAGCTTCTCAAGGAGTTATTATGAGTAAATAAGATGCTACACTAACTTTTTAACCTCTCCTAAAGACCCTCACATGGATTTCAAGATAAATTTTAGTCAATTTATGCTTCTAAAATATGTCTAGTGCTAATATTGATGGAGTAAATGTCTATTAAGAGTATGAAAGAGGCACAAGATTCTGAAGATTAACCCTAGAATCATGTAACTCCCTCCATGGAGTGGTGATAATGGAAAATCAACTTAATAATTCAAATAGGCATAGGAGATCTTCCTCCAAGTCAAACATTCTCCAAACATGGCATTTAAGGAAGCAAGTCAACTTGGGCTAGATTATCTCTAGTATGCATGCATGGGAGGTGGAGATAGGAAAATTAAGGATTCATGAAAATAGGATTTCCAAATAATTTATTATCATTTAATAATCACATTCATTATGTTAAAGCCTCTAAAAATATAAAAATAGCAAGGAACAGGGTTTTCTCTCCCACTACTACCCCAAATTTCATTGAATATCTTCATCAGAGAGGCCTAATGCATTGGAGAGATATTAATTACCATATTACCCTTGTCTCTTATCTTGCATAGGATGGATTAATGGAGTAAAAAAAACATTCATGAAGTCTTATAGTGCTCTCTTATTCTCTCTCATCTCAATTTCTTATACATAGGATTGAAAATGACTTGTTCAGGATCCCTCCTCCTAGGTATGATAAGAGTATGCTATTTTAGATACTTATAATGATATCTTAATGCCTTGTAATTAATAAAATACTAAATTATCCTTCCTTAAGTACTTTAACCTTCTTTGTATTTCATGAATTTATTGATCTTTACTTGTATAAAACTTATTATCTTGAATTTTTGTTCAAATTCTCCTCACCTCTATGTAAGAACTCTATATTTTGTAGGTTGTATATTATGTATTACTGGACTCATGCATGAATTATCTATGTAAAATCACCATTCTAACCTTTTTCAAGGTAGATGATGACCCTCCTAGTTTCATTTTAGGTTTCTTACCTCTATTTGAAACACACATAAAAAAGAGGTTCAATTTGAATATTGTGTATGAGGATTTCTAGTCCTTATAGGTTATTTTGTGATATTCTAGGCTAGTGAAGGAGATATATAGACTATTGTCACATCACCTCTTTTAGTTTTAGTTTGATTCCCTCTTCCCTTTTTTATGAAAAAAGAATATTTGTTGTAAATAGGTGATTTTAACATAATTTTAGGCCTATACTTGATATTAAATTAGGTGCATCTAGTCTAAGTAGGAGTTGGGTTTCTCCACAGGTTTATCCTGAAGAGATAATGTCCCACACCTTGGGTATGATCCATTTATTTCCATTGGATTATTTGATTAAATAAATAGGTGAAAGATCCAAGTAAAAATAGGTATGATGATGGGTGAGAGAGTTTTGACTAAGATGATATGGGTTGAAGTGATTTATGAAGATTAGAAAAGGGATTATGTTTGAACTAGAATAATGTTTTGACTAGTTAACTATTTTATGTGTAGGTTTGCAAATATTATCAATCTTGACAATACTCAAACAAAAGTAACCAACCCATAATCCTATAACTAGTGACTAACATGGGAGTGTAACTTAACACCCATCCCACAAATTAATCATAGTGAGAAGTGAGTAGATCAATCTTCCAACCCTATCTCACCATCATTACATGGTGAGTGATCTTTGGGGATGTTGTCTCACCTACCCAAGATACTTATTGTATCTAAAAGGTCTTATTATATGTTTAAACCCATCTCTAATTTATTACCCTAAACACCTTATAGTATGTAGGGCTTGGGTCTATGTAAGGTGTTGTCTAACACATGTGTATTATAGTGTTTCCTTCTCAATTAATATAATCCTATATGGGGAGTTCCACTTAACTTAATGACACATGTCCTTGATATTTATACTCCATTAGAACATATATTTTGGTCTTGTGTGTGATGATGAAATCCATCTCACAATCCCCTTAAGACTATAAAAAGTGTGTGGTGATCAAATCCAAAACATATTGACCATATAAAATAAAAATTTGGAGGTTTGTCGATTATGTTTTATCTCCAAAATTTCTCTAAAGTTGAAATGAGAGAGCATACAAAGTATTATCCCCTTGTGACAAATAGGTAATCCAAAAATTAATCTAAATTATTTGTAATTTGAGCACACACAAACAAGTTTAATTAAACCCATAAATATATTAAAGAGAGTTTTAAATACAAAATTCTTGGACAAGCAGCCTAAAAGATAATTGGTTATTAGTTTTAAACTAGCTTCTTTGGGGTTTTGAAAAAAAGAGTTAGACCAAAACTAAACTATTTTCAGGACTAAGTCTCTTATCCAAAAGACAAAATCACTTCTATACAATATCAAAACTATTAGTTTTAAAAAATCACTAATATCATTTACAAAATCATTAATAGGAACTCAAAATTGTTAATCTTGAAATGGTATTAGAAATAGGCTTATTAAAAAAATAACATGGATTATCAACATTATACTTGTTTCTGAAGAACATAAAGTTGTTGATGTTGAAGACAAAGCTACTGATTACATTACTTGGCTAGTAACAACTTTTTAAGCTGACAAAAAATGGAGTTAGATATGTACAAAATACCACAAATAGACCAGGACCATTTACACACCAATTAGGAATAGATATTTATTATAAATAGACCAGAAACATGTTTATAAATAGATTACTAAAAAATTATAAATTGATTAGGAATGGGTCAAGGATAGAATATGAATCCACTAATGAACTTGAAAAAGCTATGGATTAAAAATTGATGCTATTATTGACCTTGTGAAATATGCACATAGACCAGAAACAAGATAAAAATAGAAAGTGACTAGAAAATTAACTAGACACAAACCAACAATCAATTAAAATTAGATCACTAACATACTAGAAACTAATTAGATGAACTATACAAAGTCATTATTATAGGTTAAAAAAATGTTTATTTTTAAGTAAGGCTAATAGAGGATTTGTAACCATATACCAAAAAAAAATTATATATATAAAATAAATGTCGTTATTAACAAAGTCCTTATTAGGGTCAACAAAATAGTTATTAGGATCAAAATAATAGAAACAACTTTATGATAAGTTTGTGAGGTCAAAAAGTTTGAAAATAACTATTAGTTAGGGACAATGGTTTAGACAAGGTCATAATTATTAGAGATAAATCCATGTTTGAAAATTTGTTGATACATATGTATGAAGCTAATTCTAAACTTTAGATGAAAATTCATGAAAAAATATGAGTTTGAGGCCACCAAATCTTCTTCAAATGAAATATGAAATCTTTCCCAAGCATATAAGAGTTAAAAAATCAAAGTTTAAGGTATTTTATACCATTGTGGTCATCAAAATGGGACGTTAAAAATTGGAATAAGAATCAAGCAACAATGGATTTCAACCAAAATAACCTCTATTTGGGAAAGGTAGATAAATAACAAAGAAAATATCAATGAAAATATATAATTTTGCCTTCAATATGCAATGTAATTTACCTCCAAAATGTATTTTATGTGCCCCAAATGAAAAATTGTAATTCTCTTTGGATGCTTGAATTTAGGATTGCTTGACTTGGCTCAAATACTTGTAATTTTTGGATGATGTAGGATACTTGATAAGGAATTTTTTATCAAATTAAAATTGATATTACACCAATTTTTTTAGTTTTTAGTTTCATGTAAGTGTGAAAGTTTAAGTAGAGTTTGTTAGACAAAATGAAGGGATAGATTTGATCCAAGGTAGATAAATATTAATGGAATTTATAATTTATAAGGAGGACTAAGAAATTAATGAACTAAGGAATTAAAAATTCCTTATAATTTCCTAAAAAGGGATGGTATGGAGATATATGCATGGTGTGGAGCTCAATGAGAGTATTAGGGGTTTATAGATGTGCTTAGGCTAGTTAATGAAGGTTAGGTGAGAGATTAATGTAAGGATTTGTAGGATAAGTTAGAGGGGGTATGTGAGTTTAGAATTAAAATTTATAAAATAATATTATTATGTGTTAGTAAGTTAAGCGTGATATAATAAGGAAGTATTAATAAAATTAATTGGCATGAGATAAGGGTAAGGTTAGTGTGTGATATGAAGAGTGTAATAAATTGTTAGACTAGTGACTAAAGGGATTAGTAATGTAATATTAAGATTAACTAATATGGTTAAAAGATAAAGTTGTCATGATATTAGACATGATAAAGGAGTTAAAATATCTAGATGTATACAATTAGTATTTTTTTTCAAACCCTAGGTCTTCCAATTTGGCATGTCACCTTAAAAAATAAGGGTACATGGGCTCAAATGAAGTCAAGATGACCTCAAAGACCCATTTACCAATGATCATTGCCTACATAAATGTTTAAACCTAATTTGGATAAGTGACTATCCTATCTAAGTAGATAGGGTTAAGGATATAAAAATGATAGGGCATAAGGGTGAATATCAAATCTACAACATGCCAATTAATGTGCTAAACTGAGATATACCATATTATGAATATATAAAATTAGGATATGCTATTAATTTAAAATACAACTATGCTAGATATAGAAATGACATAAAAGAGAGTAATTATTTTTTTCTAATGCTAACACATTTTTAGATCTAATACAAACAAGAAGACAATTTTGGATCAATCGTCAGATCAGATTTGGTACCTTTGCCTCTCTAGACACTTATATCAACCTAGGATAGTTACATCGATGTTAGTGTCTAAGACATAATAAATATAGAAATAGGATATAACTACTTGTATGATTTTGGGTTTGGCTTCACCTTCACTCTAGTGCATTAAAATCTAGGTCATGGATTGTTCCTCTTAGTGAAATGAAAAAAACTAGCTTTCCATCTTCAATGTCGCTTTATGAAAAAATGGATTAGTGGGCACATGATGTCAAACTGACCTAAAATGACCCTTTTATCAAAGGGTGTTGCCTACATAGCCAATAATACATAAGAAGGCCTCAGACTCATATAATTATCCCCTATATTTTGGATTATGTGTGAATCATGCAATGTTTAAAGTAAGTAAAATAGTGACCTTGCCTGAACTTGGAAAATATAACCTTGTAGTCGACTACTCATTTAGTACTTTAGACCTGTAGTTGGGTTGTTCTTTTGTTTGACATTAGAATAGGGTAGAATAGGAAAGCTTTAGGTAACTGAATGGTTCTTGAGTGCTCTTTTGTTTGATTTTTAGGTATTCATAGGTGACTTGTAGGTGAAGAATGAATGAGGGTTGATATTATATTTATACCAATCCTATTAGGAGAGAACTCATAATAAATCACTTACACTAACCATTGTAATATGTTTCATTTGAAAATTGGATGAATTTAGGTGAATTTACACTTGTGTTAGGTTAGGACAATAATGTCAATATTATTATCTATCTTGGATGTTAGTGTCCAGGGAGAAGGAAAGCAAGCATAGTATCATAACTTGTATAGGTGTAAGATAAGTACATTTTAAGCATTTTGGGTAAGATGGGATGTTTGTATCATCAATATAAGGATAGTCTGACTAAGAGAGAGGCCAAGGGGCACAAGATAGAGTAGATGCAAGGCCTATAGAATCAAAGCATGTGAAGCATATACAACTAAAATGTGCTCACCCTGCTAATTATACTAATTTCTACTAATTTGACCCAATTTCTATATTTCTTATCTATATTAACTATTGGATTAATATCTATATCCCATTCTTATATCCCACATAACCTTTACCCAATCTTAAAATCAATTAACCCCCTCATTAAAAATTATAATAGATCTTATTGCTTACTAACCTAATCTTTAAACCCACTAACCAATTTAAAATTCATATTTATTCACCTAACACCCTAACTACCCTATCACCCTAGCCATTCCTACATCTGTATGAGCCCTAATCCTTATTAATTACTATCTAATCCCCCTCATTATCCCCTAAACCTATGGAAAAGTCTCTCTAATTGGAGAAGCTCCTCCAAGCCTCTAGAAGTCTCCAAATTAGAGACTTATAATAATTTAAAATTCTTTAAATTCCCTCCATTTTTATTATAAAAGACCATGCTTGGGCAATGGAAAACTAATTAGAATTCCCTTAAAATTATCATGCTAATATGATCTTTTAATAAATCTTCTATTGAATCCATCACCTTTAATCAAGCATTCATGTCAATCTACATCTACACGCAGTCAATTACAAATCCATTTGCAAATCCTAGAAGGAGATTATTAGAAGCAAGGATTGGTAAGTTTATATCATTCTGATTTGTTTCTAAAATCTTTCCTAATTGAGCAGTTTGCATTTTGAGTTGGATTTAGCTTGTTTAAATTCATAGTGTGATCAAAATATCTCTATATTTTGGTGACCACGATGGGACTAGATGAGGTAAATACTTTTTTATCAATATAATTTTTAACCTAGTGGTGTTTTATTTGAGGCATTTAAGTTTCTACTAGCATCAAGATTGCACATTGAGGTTTTAAGAATTTTGGATCCACTTCCCAAAGTCTTGGTGAGTTAACCATTTGATATCATTTTGGTGCATTGCTTGGAATTATATGTAATAGAATTGCATTTTGTTTTCTATCCATGGCTGCTTCAGATCTAGCATTATCTTCTTTACATTTTTGCTATTTTTTTGAAGTATAGTAGTCAAACTCATTTTTATTGATAGTTGAACACCTAGGTTTATGGATTTTAATTGTATAAGTCTATATAGTGTAGTTTCCATAATATTTGTAATGCTAAATACTCTAGCATCAAGGAGTTGCAATTTATTGTGATAGAACTCATAGCTCTATATTCTTATATGCAATTTATGAATACTTGTGTAACCATGTTTTTTCCTATTATTGATTTGATGTTTTTTAACATATTTTCTAGATTATGTAGAAAACACTTATAATGTATAAAATTTTAAACTTACTCAAGTGATCCAAAAATTCATAAAGATAATATTTTATTTGAGATTGGTTTTATCCCACATAGAAGGTCTTGTCCATGTCCATACTCGGTCAAGGTCTCCCTATGTAGGACTAGTGAAAGATTTTTAAATCATGTAGTTCACATTTTGATATGACTGGTATTTGTTAAATCAAAACCAAAAAAATAATAAGCCCATTTTATAGGCATCACACATCTTATTACAAGGGGATTGAAATAAAAAATGAACACACTGAGAAAGGTCATGGTGTTTGGCTTTTACCCTAGCCAATGCCTTAGCTTAAAACCTTCAAAGTATCCCAATTTTACATGCCCTGTGTACCTATAACAATGTGTAATATTTAATAGAAGTCTCTAGAATTATTTCATTTCCATTTCAATACTCTCCATCTTAAACTACATGACCTATTTATTACCAAAATTAATATGGAGAATTTTTGGTCAAACACTTTTAATATTGTTTTGGGCACCACAATAAAATTTCAAAATCTAATGTTATGTTTGACTTAAAAAACCAAAACAATATTACGTGCCAAATTGAGTGAGTCTAAGAAATTTATTATTGTCAACTGTAATTTTAGTGTCTATTTAAGTACTTATTAAGTCCACATTGCATTAAATATGTGTTATTTATGTCTTATAGTATTGAATACATTGTATATCAATTAATACTCCAACTTTTTCTTTGGTATGTTCTTGATATCTTTAGATTTTGATTTGTTTTAGGAAATTGAAGGATAAAGAAATGATACAACATCAAACTTAATAAACAAATTCTAGATAAATATCTACCCATTATCCTATATCACTTTATGGTTTTCATTCTAACTTTTTATGTTTTTGTAGGAGAGTCTATGCTATAACATATTCCACAGTGATTTCCAAGCAAAAGACTCCATGTTATAACATCATTGAGTCAATGATCATAGTTTTTACCTTGATAATTACACCAAAAACTAACTGGTAATATCTTTTGTAGAATATATCCTTCTGATAAAGATTTTTGACTCATTGTGTACTTTTTGCCAGTTCTATCCTATTCGACGATTTTAAAGTACTGACAAAATTTTTCTCTTTGATCACTGGTCTTGTCATTTTCTAACACCTTTTCAATCATGATGCCTTTTTTCAAATATCCATATGCTTTTTTAAAATTTCCTGAATGTATATTGTTAAATCAATGTTTAATTGACTTACACATTGGATAGTATATTCCAACATGCCTAAGCCAAATATTTAAATTTTTTATGCCTTGATACAAAACCATGATTTGTGTTTTATACCTAGTAGCGATATTGATCTAAGTAATCATGGCATTGTAAACATAGTAGTGGTTTTGTAGTCTTGGCTTAACTCTATGAGTTATCACTTAAGGTAGAATTAGTATGGGATTTGATCAAATTCAATCTTTTGAAACTCTTGATTCCACCCAATTTCTCATCTTGATATCTCTTTGTCATAATATTGAAAACACCATAAGCATTGAGGTTTTACTTCATTTTTATATAATCATTTTGTTTTTCAAACTATTAGAACCTTGTATGTTTTCATCTAAAATTTAAAGGTTTTTGTCATCTTTAACAATACCACAACTATCATGTTAGTTATAATTGCAAGTTTGTCATTTTGATTTGTGGTTTTATGATTTATGATAAAACTGTGACTATCAATTTTATGGTCATTAGTAATATTTTTAATCACAGTCATGGTATTGTCTATCTAATAGTGATTTTGAAGGTAATTAACATTTTTTCATGAAAATACTAATGCTCTTATCTTGTAGGACCTCTTTTTGAGTACCACCAAATCAAAAACTACTAATCATGTGCTTGCAAGTTGCTGGTTAAAGAATCCATTTGGCATTTTGAAAATCAATTTTAAATCATTTTAATCTATATATCATCTTGTTTTAAAAAATTGTTCCTTGTATATAATTTCTTGTGTGTGTGTGTGTGTTAACTTGTAAATAATCATTGTATCATACCCCTCACACATAAGTAATTAGTTGATTAATTAAATAATGTTTGCTTATTTTTCATTCTCCATGTCTAGGATAGCACATGATGTGGAATTGACATCCATGCATGGTATTAGTTTATATGGGTTAGTATCATAAATTTAATCATAGCACACTAGCCAAAGTCCATGTTTTGATAGAGTATAACAATCAATAATAGATTTTGTTAGGATAAGCGATTGACCCCATACAAGTCATCCATGAAGGGGAAGAGTTACCTCTTTAAACTAGGCATTAGACAACACCTTATATAGACTTGGGCCCTAATGTACCTTTGTATATATTAGGGATGTCCCTAGAGATCCCATTTAGCCTAGCATAGGACCTTTTGGCTATAATAACTATATCATTATAGGTTTCAATATCAACTCTGAAGTAGCCATCAAGTACAATCAAGGTTAAGAGGGTTCAATTGACACCATAATAGGTCATTGGACTACAACCTTACCTATGAATCCATTAGATGGTGTGGGTATCAGGTTACACACCTATCAGTTTACTTATCATAGGTTATGGCTTTATTTTTGGGTGTGTGTTGTGTTAAACCTATGTTATTTATGATCCAAGTCAACCTTACCTATCTAAGCCTATCTAGGTCCCTTGTACATATCATCTTGTATATCCATTTTTATCTCATCATCCTTTGTATATATCCTAATCAACATCCTAATCATTATCCCATCATACATATTATTTTTATCTATCCTTATCTTAGTCTTATTCCATCACCCATCTTACCTAACCATATACACTTATCATTTATCATACCCCCTATAATCCCCCATCTTATCATCATCACCATTTCTATTCCATCCTTAATCATCACCCTACATCCTCATCACATCTTGTGTAATCCTAGTCGCATCCCCTTGTACATAATTTATTCTCTTGTACATTCTACTAGTTATATCCCAATCTCCCATATTAGTCACATCCACTCATCATCCTATGTCACACCTTGTCATAATACCACCTCATCCATAATCAATCACACCTCACTTTGACCTTTCCTTATCCATCAATCACACCATAGTATTAATCATTCTCATATAATTTTATTGACATCACCCCCTTACATATTTGATTATAACCCATCACCTAATCTCATCCCATCTTGTCTCACCATCCAAATTCTACCCTAAGTCCATAGCATCCATATTCCTAATCCTCCCACATTATCTTGATTCATCATCACGTCACTTTGTATATCTTATGTCATCATCCCATTATATATAGTCTCTTTGTGTATCATTTATCCTAGTCATATCCACTTGTTACCCAAATCTTGTCTTGCACATAATTATCATCTTATATCCTTATCCCATCCCTCAACTTGTCTATATTCCCTCCTAGTATAACCATATCTACATATCACCTCATCCACTCACATATAAATATCATCATCTTGTATAATCCTAGTCTCATACACTTCTACATAATTCATTCTCTTATACATCCTTTTAATCACACTTATCACTAGACCTATACATCATTAGTCATCCCCTAATCACATCTCATCATCTACATCTTGTATTAAATCCATACTCGATCACTTTTCTTGACCTTACCTTCATCACCCATCTATTCATCACCTCATTTTATCCTAGTTGGATTTTTGGTGACAAACAGGTCTAAACCATCCCCATCTCATTTACATCATTCATCATCATTATCTTATCCTATTCACCTCCATCACATAATCATGCACCATCTTATCTTAATAAAATTAGTTTAAGGCTTTAAGTTAGTCCTATCATCCACATCATCCTATCATCTTAACCCACTATCATTCATCACTTGGTAAGATCTCATACCCTAGTCAATATTTTACTAGCATCTTATCATGTTATCAGTTTCAATCTAGAAACCCATCAATCATTAATCAATCTAGTCTCTATCATCTTACCTACCCATAACTAGAAACCCATCCAATCATCCTCTTTCTAGTGTGAATCTAGGCACCCATCAAACCCTCAAACTTTTTTGCTAGCTTGACAACTAGGTATTGTTGATAGGTCCTTAGAACCTATTGAACTAGCAGTCTGAAATCTAACCACTAGTCTTATATTATCCTAACCATATTTAGTCTACCTTATATTCATAATCATCTATCATAATAGCTTAGTCCTTTGGACCTACTTTGTTCAATAGGCCATTTCTAATCATTAATCATCCATATTTCATCACCCATCCCCATGGATTTGGACACAATTCTTATGGACCGATACATCTTGGCCCATAAGGATAAAGTCCTTCTGAGAGAACTAGAGATGGGTACCCACCTACCTTCTGGCCTTGATCTCCTTCATCTCAAACCAACATCCAATCTATAATCCCCTAACTCATCAAAATCATTATCAACATTCTTTGATGTGGTCACCATAATCAATCAACACATCAAAGAGAATGAAGATGAATTCCTTTTACAGATATAGAATATGGGTGCCCATTTTCCTAATGATGTTGACCTAAAAAGACCAAAATCACCTCCCAAACAAGTCTACCATCAACCCTTATCCTCATCCCATTTCATTCCACCACTCACTAAAAACCCCTTAGCCCCAGTCTGTACTTGTCCATAGTTAAATCCTCTATCTACCAATCATAGTCCATCATCAACCCTTTATCTTAATAGCAAAGATAAACCCAACTTGTCACCCCCATCATTCCCTAATTACATGACACCCCTATCATTTCTTTCCAAATCCAATGCTTTATCCCAACAAATTCCCCATCCTTTATCAACCACTACCATGAACCTTGACCCCACTTTCATAGACAAATACATAGCTACTAACAAGGATGAGATTCTCTTGAAGTTAATTTCAATGGGTGTCCCACTTTCTAAAGTCATTGGTCCCATTTCACTCATCGCACCCCCAACACAAACCCATCCATGTTAGTCTCCTTCCAATCCCCCATCCACTTGTCATAATCAATCATCTACCCTTCCCCTGCTAGTAAAGGGAATCCAATCTTGGCCACCCATCCATCCACCTATCCACATTAAAATTTATCTAATCTAAAGTCCAATGCTTCCACATCAAAGTCACAAAGCAAAGTGGGTCCTTATACTCTCCTTCCTATATCCTTGGAATCTTTTTTCCAATAAATTGTCACTGCTAACATGATGGTTTATCCACCCATACCACATCTTGATCCCACCAAGCCTAAGCCCTCTTGGTATAAATCAAACTGATATTATCTATATCATCAAACTTGAGGGCATTCTATTAAATGATGTTAAAACTTCACAGACTATGTCTAAGACCTCATCAACAATAGTGACATAGTAGTCGATGATGAATTAGATGAATTTAAATGCCTAAGTGAATGAGAAAAGGATTGGCAAGATTATATTCCCTATCATGATCAAAACCTTCCCCTTCTAAGCCAAGGTCAAAAAATCATATCCATCTTCTAGGATCCCCCTAGCTCTGACCACCCATCCATTCAAAAAAAGTCTACTCTACATAAACCTAGTCCTTATATATCCCATACTCCCTTTCATGGACCTATCTTTACTTAATCCATCATCTCTCTCTCACCCATCACATCAAATACCCCCCATCAAGAGGATAATTATGTACAATCACTCCTTTACTCATAGCATTACATCATGTACATCAAATTCAACATTGGAGTTAAAACAAGCTTTATCTACATCTAGATCATGTTCCACACCAACATCAAAATCATCATCCCTTATCAATATTATAGCAAATAATGATCATTTTTGCTCTTCTAAAGATCCCAATTAGGATGATGAAGTCATAACTAAATTATTAAATGCTTTATCTATTGAATATTTTTAGATTGGATCTTATCCTATATTGGATATGTGTCTTAACAATCCTTTTAATATTCTTGAAGACACTTTATCCAACATTGAGGTTAGGGCTCCTAGTGACCTTTATGAGGATTATCCTACCAATTATCCCCTTAGTCTCTCCTATCATGTTAATCCTCCATATTTCATCCATCATCCCTCTATCTCACTTCATGAAGGGGATAAATAGGAACATCCATTATTGGACTCCCCTTTGCATGTAATATCATGTACCACAAATACAAAAGTCCAAGACCATATCCTAAAATTCATAAATCATAATCAAACCATCTTTGATCCTATTCATCAAAATCAATCAAACCAAATTATCAACATAATCAAAAAATGTGTTCCCCTAGTGAAGCCTAAAATCCATCACTAGGGTCATATCAAAGTCAAAATAGTCATATATCATGTCAAAAATCAATATCCTCTAGTGAAACCCAAAAACTAGCACCAAGAGACAATAAATTCAAACATCATATGACTGACCATGCTCTTAATGTTTGGATCAAAGAATCAGTAAGTCATATGGTCTTGGATCCCATAGTCTCATGGTACAAATATAAAGAATCCCCTCCACCATAAACAATAGTTTATGCAAATATTGAAACCCAATTCCATTCCTCATCCCATCACATCACTCATCCTAATCATATTCCTCCTTCACATCCCATATCCCATCATCACATTTATGTTATGCCCCCATCCATATCATATCTCACATCCTTAGGTAGCATGCTCCCTCATTGGGGTCATGAAGATACTTGGTTAAAATATTTAAAAAAATTTAAATCAAGAGTCAATAAAGGTCACCATCACATGATCCTAGCATTACATTTTTCTAGAAAGGGTGTTGGCTAAGTAATCCATCTAATGTTTTCACTTTTCATCTCACCCATAATTTAATAAATCAAGATGCCCAATAAATTCAAAATCCCTAAAAAAATTTAAAAAAAAAATTCATTCAATGGTGAAAACCAATCTTCTAGCACCTTCGACAAGTACCATGATCAAAAACAAATTTTGGCATCATGGTATAATAATCTATTATTTGCATTATCTCATGCAAATTCATCCATACCCTTTCCACATATTTCATTCATCCCTCATCAACTGTACTTCTTCTACTATCATATCCTCCATCCTATCTCTCACTCCTTCCTATCTTGACCTTCATAGAGAAGTGGAAGGTGTCTTGATAACTATCCCAAACTCTTCTAGGCATATCCTCCAATGGACACTCGAGAAAATAACCATTTGATTCCTTCATGATGTGGTCATTGTCTATCCCTAGTCCATTCATCCTTAGTCCCCATCATCATCATCATCATCATCATCCTTTGTCATCCCATCCATCATCCCTCCATTCTAATCTTGGTTGTTAAGCTTGGTATTCCCTTTACTAGTAACACCATTTATATAGTGTATATACACATCCCAAAAAACCCTAAAAATTAAAAAAATAACAAAAACCCTAAAAATCATAAAATCTAAAAAAGCCAAAAATAGTCCATTATGTCTTGTCTTGTACCTAATCACCTCATCACATCCATTTCCATGTCATTTGCCTTTTATTATCCCCCATTTTTGGATATAACATCTAGTCTTGGCACCAAATTGGAATGGTCACCCATCTCTTTATCATCTTTGACCTTGGTATTATTGGCACACATCACTTTGTCAAGAATTTAATCTAGTACCTATAACTTCCTATCAGGGCCTTTTCATACCTAACACCATAAAATCACCTCTTTATTAGTGTGGAAGGTATTTTATCCCATCAATGTCCTATCATTGTTTCTTCATACCTAGCACCCATCCAAGCACTCTTTGTTACTATGAAAGGTATTTGATCCCATCATCTCCTAGTCTCCTTGCTAGATTAAATTCTTATAGGGCCTTTTCTATTGGTAATCCTTGGTCATCACCTTTATAAATCACTTTACTTGGCCACTTTTTGATTTGATTTCAAGACCAAATCAGTATTTAAAGACCTTATCCCATCCTCCATCCTTTTATCCTCAACTAGGGAAAACATCTTAACCTAATCTTAATAATGATCACCCTATCCAAATCCAAGTCTATTAGTCATTTATAAATCCTTAATCCATAATCACATCATGATCATCTAACCCATCATCTAATCACTCATCCCATCATTAGACAAGACATTGTGACACTGCATGTAGATACTTGTGTGTGTTACTTATTTGTTTTATTTGTCTTGTTTGATTATCTTTTATCATGTATATATCTTGTTCATCTTTTTTTCTCACCATGTCTCTTTTTATCTCTTAAGAAATAAATGAGGATGCTATGAGGACACCAAAAGTGCCTTCAATGTAGAGTTCACTATTTGCCTAGGTAATTTGGCACAATATCCTTTTGGTCATACTTATATCATCGGGCATCTTATCAAGTGCTATATTTTTGGATTACTTAGACTATGATGAGTCTTATGACATTTGTGATAGCTTGATCTCATCATTTATCTCATCATCCTTATCCATATCATAACCCATCTAACTAACATCCTAGATTTTATCCTTATCATCTTCATCTCATCATCTGAATCATATCCTTCAATTACTAACAAGTTTAATCATCCTCATCATCATCACCTTCTAATCACTAATCATCATCATTGTCATCATCCTTTAGTTAAAACTACATCATCTTGAGGTCTTTTAGACTATGTAGGAAGCACTTGGCCACTTTTTAGTGTCAAAGGATAGCTCGACCACTATCTCCTCTCTCACTCCCTTTCATGTGTCTTTGTTATGGGAATCATCCCAATCATTTGGTCACTTTATCATATTTATTATTCTCTATCATCACCTATATCATCTTAATTAATTTATATTAGAGTTACACCCATCATCAATCTTATCAAATCAGTCTTATCCTAGCCTATAACTCTCCCTTGCATGCATCCTTGCTTAGGATTTTTCTAAATCTTATGGCCTTTTAATCCTATAATCATTCTATCAAGGTTGATTCCCCCTTGGGATGTGTCTACAATTGTGACACCCATCATATTTCCTCTATGAATGTCTCCTTGTTAAGGGCATCATCAATTTTTATCTCACTATTTGAGTTAGTTCACTCATCTTCTTCATCTTGTATCCCACACCTGACATCATATCCCCTCATTTACCCATTTCATCCCACCCATCATTTCTTATTTCAAGTGACCATTTAGCTCATGCTTCCCTACATGTCCCTTCAAGGGGGCATCATGTCCACTAAAAACATCTAATAACATTCACATATGACATGGTTTTTATTTGAAAGACCATTAATCCTTCCACTTTGCTCCACTTGTAATACCCTTTCAAAGAGGGGCAAAATGTATACACCTAAAATGTACTCACCCTGCTAATTATACCAATTCCTACTAATTTGGCCTAATTTCTATATTTATTAGTTATATTAACTATTGGATTAATATATATATCCCATTCCTATATCCCACATAACCTTTACCCTGTCTTAAAATCAATTAATTCTCTCATTAAAACCTCTAATAGATCATATTACCTATTAACCTACTCTTTAAACCCACTAGCCAATTTAAAATTCATATTTATTCACCTACCACCCTAGCTACCCTACCACCCTAGCCATTCCTACATCCCTATGAGCCCTAATACTCATTAATTCCTATCTAATCCCCCTCATTATCCCCTAAACTTATGGAAAATCATCTATAATTGGAGAAGCTCCTCCAAGTCTATATAAGTCTCCAAACTAGAGACTTCTAATAATTTAAATTTCTTCAAAATTCCCTCTATTTTTCCTATAAAATATCATGCTTGGGCAAAGTCAAAATAATTATAATTCCCATAACATCATCATGCTAATTTTATATTTCAATCAAGCTTCCATTGAATCCATCACCTTTGATCAATCATCCATGTCAATCTGATTTTACATGCAATCAATTACAAATCCATTTGTAAATCCTGAAAGGAAGTTATTAGAAGCAAGGATTGGTAAGTTTATATCATTCTAACTTGTTTCTATAATCCTTCCTAATTGAGTAGTTTACATTTTGAGTTGGATTTAGCCTGTTTAAATTCATAGTTTGCTCAAAATCTCTCTACTTGAAGAACTAAGAGGATAAAACAAGGTTTGAGTTTGCCAAGTACACAAGACTAAAGTATTAAATAATCACAAAATATCATCTACATTGCCCCCCACCTTAATCTAGTAACAAAATTATTAGTTTAAATGAAAGGAATAAGTGCCTGGGTATGTATACATACCTTGTGTTTTCTTGAGTTGAATTTGAGTGTTTTTTTAGAGTTGGATTTATTTGATTTTATAGTGACTAACTTACAACCAAGAGCATGCTACAATTTATAATCATGCATATAATCTAGGCCAAAATTACTTGAAAAATATTTAAATTGAAAGATCATGATTTAGGAGTACACCTTTGTGTTGATGTAACTACCTTGCCTATTGGCAAGTTATTTTTTCAAATGATGTATCATTGCAAGTATATTAAATTGAGATTAGGATAAATATAGATAAATATTTAAAGTGCATATATCTAAGTAGATAGATAGATAGAGAGGTTCAAATGCACATACCCCCAAATTTGGAGCAAAAGTGAGTTACCACATGGTAGGTGAGCTTAGCTTTAATATGCAACCTAATGATACTCATAACCTAGTGAGTTTGGATGACCAAGTCCAAACTAAAAACTTGACAACATTGAGTTATTTAATCAACCCAACCATTTTAAAAGGTGAACAAACAACTACAATAGATTAGATCACTAAAGTCCATAGCAATCTATGGGGTATCAATATGTGAAATATTTTTAGAATTTGAATTTGATTTGGATTTTTTAATATTAGGCATATGTTGCATATCATATGTACCTTAGATTTGTCTCATGTTGAAACTATGTCTAACAATGGTACCATGTATAGAATTCTACAAAAAATGAGTATCAAAATCATATAATTATGTACTTTGGCTAATTCAAAAAATTATGTGAGTGTAAAGGGCATGCTTCCAAAGCATGCCCCCACAATATATGGAGAAATATGAAACTGATATAAGTACCAATGTGGATGACATATTTCTAAAACATGATCCCACTATAAAATGAAGATGATGAATACTAAGTAGGTGTGGAGAATATGCTTCCAAAGCATGCCCCCATCAAATTTTTGAATTATAAGTAGCAATTTAAATGAGTGTGGGGAACATGATTCTAAAGCATGCACCCACTAAATCTAAAAACCATAAATGTGTGGAAGCCATGTCATCATGACATTCCCCCACTAAATATACAAACTAGTGAAATTACCATATGTCCCCTACCACTAACACCTTGGAGAGCATATTCGAGAGTACCAATGACCACTAGGGAGTGGGGCATCAATAGCTACCTTTTTTGTTTTTAATTTTGTCATTAATCATATTTATTAGGCACTATAAGTAGGTGAAGATGTGACTTCACTAATTTTGAAGAGATAAAAATGATAAAGTCAATAATGCAAATGATGGGAATGCCATGAAAATGATGATCTTATGAAGAAATAGATGAGATCACCACAATAGATGAAAATAGACAAAATAGTGAAATCATGTTTATCACCAAAAATCACATAAATGGTAAAAAAATGGGTCAAACAATTGTATCACTAATCAATTGGTAGTATTGCTAATCAAATAGTGAAATTGCTAGTCAGATGGTGAAATTGCCAAACAAACACCTAAGGCATGAAAAATGGTGAAGACACTAGAAATAATAAGGTTGTGTTACCAAATGGTAGGATTAACCTACGTAATAGTGAAATCATGGACTTGAGGAAAATGGTGAAGTCAACTTGTAGAATGATGAAGATGCTTTACAAAATCGAGAATTCACCAAGGAAAATGGTGAGGTTACCAAAATGGTAATAATCTAGGAGAAAGTGGAAATCGGGCTAGAAGAATATTTTTATAAGTTAATATATAAAAGAAAATAGTAGATGGATCAATTAGAATAAAAATAGACAAGTGATTAACTTAATTCTATTTATCTTATGCTACATATGAGCACAAATAAAATTTTAAATGTGTTCTTCCCTTTTATTTTTTATTTCCTTCTCTTATGTGGGCATCATACAGTTGTATGATCTGTTTATGATAGTTAAAAACAAAATTTTAAAAAATGTTCATCTTTTATTTCTCTTTTGCTCTTATCTAATGATGTTGCATGACCTCTTGGTCTATGGCAACAAAAAAAACAAATTAAAAATTATGATCTATAATTTGTTATTTTATCACTTGATATGTGTCATACAATCCTCCTTGGCAAGCAAGAACAAATAAAATGATCTAGATTATTTTCTTGTTTTAAATTGTAAACTTCTTCTAGTCCATACAATTCTCTTATGGTTCCTTGTGGTGAGTATAAAAGCACATAAACAAATTTGAAAACCTTCATTCTCCTTCAATGGATGCACAATTTTGGCTTGGACAAAAAAATAAATAAAATATGTTTCTTCCCTCTTATTTCCATAGTTCATTTTATTTTTACAAATATCATTCAGAACTTTTGCATGTAGTTTCAAAATATTAGAAGAGAGGAAGTTTATTTATTCACAATTCAGGGAAGAAATAGTGTAATTTGCATGCAAAGTAAAGAACAAGCTTTAAATTGGCAATGACATATACACAGAGTGGGGAGAGAAATTTTTAAATTACACAACTAGGGGAAATGTAATGCTTACGTGCACAATAGTGAAAAATAAATATTTTATTTGCATGACTCGGGAAGTGACAAAATGAATTTACATGACTCAGGGAAGTATCTAAGAAAAGTGTGCAGCAATGAGATTTCAAAAATTAAATTGTAATTGCACTATGTGCAAAATTAAAAATACAAATTGCACAACTTGAGAAAGTATCAAAGAACTTTTGCACCATTTAAGGCAAATCAAAAAACATTTGCACAACTTGAAAAAGATTTAATTAATTTTGTAAATTATGAAAAATCCAACAAATTCTTACATGGGGTAGTCTAAAATTTCTTTTGCATAGTTTGGGATATAAGTGTTTTACCTATGATTTTAAACTTAATTAATTAAATAAATAAAAATAATTAATTAATTAATATTTTAAAATTTGACAATTTTGATCTCAAATGAAAAATTAGTCAAAAATATTATTTTTTTTCTAATTTTTAAAAAATCAAAAGATGTGACAATAGTTGGCTCTGATTGAGATTTAAAATTGCAAGGGACAAAAATAACTTAAACTCTAGTTTTGTAGGCAAGAATTTTATCTATTGGGAAATGGAGTGTTGAATTTGAATATAACTTGATCAACTAAGAAGTAACTAATCTTTGATGAAATGATGGGTCCTCAAACCATCATGATATTATCACATGTCAGTGGATAGTGTATGTGAGGGCATCATGTACTTATCATAATAGGTACTATCACATATCCCAAAGGGATAGTGTATGTGAGTGCATCATGTACTCATCCTGATAGATGCTATCATATATCTCAAAAAGATAGTGTATGCAAGGGTATTTTTCATTATGCATTTTCATACAAAATAAAATGCAAAGAGAGAATACCCTCTTAAAACTTAAGAGTGGCCAACCTTATTTTATCAAAGAGGTAAAGTCAAGATATTATCAATAAGTTCAAATTTTTGACTCAAAATACCCAAATTAGAATTGACTAATATATTCTCTTCAGATGTCTTTTCATCCAAAATGCTACTCTAAACTACTCAATGTCTCACCATTTGGAAGCTTGAAATATAGTATAGATCTCATAAAGTGACCTAAGCCTTGTCTAATGGGATACAGATTCAATGTCCCACTCTAAAAAAAAATTATCATTCTTGTCATTAAGAAATATCCTTGAAAAAATTTGTCTCACATTTGCACGTTCTGATGTAGCCAACTAACAACTAGTTCACATATCTCAATTGCATGAGAAATGAACATGAACTATATGGCCAGATCCACTATTCTAAAAATTTACACATTTACCACTTGTTTATTTGAATAAAATCCATGAAAAACTTACCCATTATATCACTTGAGGAACAAACATCCAAATCACCATTTATATGACTATAAAATTTATTCTCTAAATCAACTATCAAATTTTTATCTGATAGTTCCACTTAATTGAATAACTTAATGCTTCTTGCTTATAATGTGATATTTTCATCAAACCTAAAGTAATGACCATTCTAACATTATTACAAATCATGTGATTTTCCATGATATTTACCAAATAGGGATCATAACTAAAAACATGTGTAGACATAAAGACTAAAACATGAAGGAGGAGCAATTGATAGACTATTGCATTTATTAAAAAATAAAACATACACTAAAATAGAAATGGGAAAAGGAAACAACCTAAAATAGGGAAAGCAAGACTATTTATAGAGCTGAGGAAAAATAAAATATTATACAAAACACTTCACTGGCTTGGAAAAGTACCTCTCATTTCAAAACAATAGATTTGATTTATAACTCTGAACACATTTAACAATAGTGACCAAGTAAGTGGGAAGAGGAAATTATACTTATCATTCACACAGGGATGATCATGAATGAACAAACCTAACTATCTTCATATCATGGAATAGAAACATTATGAACTCTCTAATATTCTATGAGCACTTTTGAGTAATAATTAACTTTTTCAATGTCTTCTTGGATGACTTTAAATGCATCTATTCTAGATACATTATCTAAATTGAAGATAAGTGTGTTGCATATCTATTTTTGATCTAGAACCACAATATGATTATCGTATGATATGAATGGAGTGTTGATATTTATTTCTAAATTACTTTGCACTGTAGAAATGAATTCATCATTTAATGAGTCATTGTCATCACCTTCATCAATCTCTTTTACCTTGACAATTTCTATTTTGCTTGTAATGAATATCAGGTACCATTCCTTTATTCTACCTTTATATCTTCTTTGATTTCAAACTTCACGTGACTATGGTTTTCAATATGTATAGGCTTGACTTCTTTGGATTTAGATCCCATGGTGTAATTTTTTATAGTGGAATTCAAAAAGGAAGTGTTAAGAGAATCTTCAATTTTGACTAGTGAATCTTCTATTTTAATACAAGAGGGATCTTATTCTTTGCCAAAAATTGATTCCATACTTCTTGTCCTTCATAAAGTGGATTGTCACACTCTACATTATTTCTTATTTTTGTCTTTGGTTTAATTGGTTATTCTTAAAATAGCTCATTTTGTCCCAAGATTGTGAGGTTTAAGCAATATTCCAAAATAGGCAAATATTTCTTTTCTCTATAATGGGGGAATTCAAATTCTTCATTTGTTCTCTAATCAATCATTATTTCTTCCAATTGTTTTCCTTCCTTTACAATCATGAAAATGAAACAATCATATGTGATAGGAAGCACTTTTTCCTTTTTTGTTAGATTTCTTACATGTTTGATCATAAATTTGCCTTCAGAATCTCTTTTTTGAACGTTGAGGGATATTAATTATATTGGGTGCCACCACTTCATCATCACTAACAACAATTGCACTATATTTTGAATTTTCTTTCTTTAACATTCCAAATAGAATCATATTGTCATTAATTTTAATAGCTTCTTGTTGTGTGACTTCCAAATAATTTAAATTATTCCTCATAAATATGAATTTGATCTCTAGGTGTAGGGAACCAATGAAGACATGTAGATGATTTTTGGGACTATTGGCCATTTTTGGCCCACATGCAAAGCTTTTGCATTCTTTGATAAAGCATACAGGTTCTAATGTGTTTCAGATATTTTGAGCATGGACTATATTTTAAAGACCCTATGGAGTATCAATGCACTTGGAACAAGTGTGTAAATGTAAGGGGATCCATCTAGTTCTTCATTGAGTTCACCTTTAAATTTTGGATCTAGTGGTAGAAAGCACAAATAGGAAGTTTTTTGGAGCTATATCTCGCACCTGTGAATGATTTAGGAAGAAATAGTCATATGGGTTTACTCACTTTTTTTATAAGATCATATTCACCAAATATCAAGTCCTCCATGTAGACACCAAAAACCCACACACTATAATTATAAATGTCGAAACACCCCTAGACCCCCTTGGGACCAATTTGACCCTTTTACCCCTAATTGAGCCCAACCATAGTTAGTTTGACCAACTTACTTAACCTACCCTTTTACCCACTTTTTACTTGGGCCCTTAATTATCAATGGTCAAGATGATCACCAATAGTAACCCTGACCGTTGATGGTCATGATCTACCATCCCAAACAATAGCATGCAAACCACTTCACCTTTAATTTCTAAAAATAACTTGTTTAAATATGTGTGTGAGCCATTGTATGTGTGAGTTGTAATTAGAAAGCCCAGTTGAAATCTTGTTACACATTTCCTTCCTTGCCTATAATAAGAAAGGATCAATAGGTGAAAGGGATGGCATCCATAGCTATCAATAACTTTTGCATCTAGAGATTTATTTTATAGGTGTTCTTCTATCAATCTCATGATCTAGCCATCATGATAGAGATCTAACTTACTGCTGCCCCTCAGTTGATATCCAAGTACTGTTACTGTACCAAAATTATGCCAAACTCTATTAACAAGCCAACCTCCTCAACCACTCTTTTGATCAATATTTTATAAGCTAAGTATTTATTTTCCAGTATTCATTCACTTTATTAGTATTTCACAATCAGCCCAACACCAAACCACCTCCCAGAAATGTTTTCTAAAATCTTGTCAACCAGCCATTTATTACCTATAGCTTACACATAGTAATTGTTGATGGTCATTTTGACTGTCAATAGTCTATCCAACCATTGATGGTTACCTCAACCATCGATGGTCACCTTAAACACTAATGATCACATCAACCACTGATGGTCACTATGGCCAAAAATTATAGCAAGTTATTTTCATCCTCTTACCCTCAACCAAACCTAACTTTCTATGTCTCTCCCTGTTCATAGACCCCTACCTAATTTTATGAAGTACACTTAACTTATTTATCATTAATATTAACTTTCTTATTACTACATTAGTCATTTCTAGCCTATTTATTTAACTTGACTTATTTAGCATTAATATTAACTTTCTTATTTCTACATTAGTCATTTCTAGCCTATTTATTTATCTAGAATTTCTTGTGTTCAATTTAAGTACCTTTTTTTATTATTGATGAAAGTATTTTATCATTATATTTATAAACTTAATTTTTTTTTAAAGTGTAAATTTATAGCCCCCAAAGAAGCTCTTGCTTTTGGGATCTAGCTAGTGTTAGGCAATCTACCCAACTATCTAACAAAAGAATCTTCTTAGTGTTGTCTTATTTGAAGGTCATCCTCCCAAGCCAAAGAAGAGTTCTTCACAATCATCTGATTCAATGTGTGTAAAACCAAATATGCTTTTCAACTATACCCATATTTAATTTAATCTTCTTCCTTTCTTGATACATAAGCTAAAATTCACTCAAACATTCTGGCACACCTAGTGGGACCTTGAGTCTCTACTCAGGTTTCTTTTTATTTTGTATCGATGTACTCTTCTCTCCATTCTATGCTGATAAACTACATTAAAGTTTTTTTTTGGGCTTAAAATTGACTACATACATTGGTTGTTTGCAAGTTTAGCTCACGTAGTCTAAATTAAATCAAAGTAATTTGATCATAGCATCACTTTTGTTGCACACACTAAAATAAACCACATTCATAAATCAAACATCAAAAAAACTTGAGACAAGGTCTAACTAGGATTTCATCACCTAGTGGTCACCTTACCCTTTCCCAACAGTCCTACTTGGAGGTCATTACCAAGGGGAGAACCAACTCAACTCTTGGGTTGAGTATAAACTACATAAATTCGTATATATTGGTTAAGCACTTGACACCCTTATCACTATGGTGTGTGAAGTGAGGAGGTAGGCCCCAATACCAAGCCACATATTGATTTCCAATATAGATTTTTTTAAGATCCTAAATAACCTGAAACCAACCATAGACTTCTTTTCTAGTACCCACTTTATAAGCAAATTTTAGTCACACAATTTCTTGAAAGCTTAAGGCATAATCCAAAAGAGAGACTAAAAGGAACCTTTGGATTTAATGTGATTCTTAGATTATGATTTGTTTTCCTTGATCATTTCTTATCTTATCTCTATTTTGTGGTGAGATTTTTTGTGTATTCTCTCCCCCTTACCTTAGATGGTTCTAATTCTCCAATAGTAAAAGAACCTAGCAAAACAAAACCCATCACCAAACCAATCAGCCTCTTCTACCTCCTCATCCATGGACTATGTCTCTAAACTAGTAGATCCTCCTCACCCTTCAAGAAGTCCTTTCCCTTGGGAAGTTACCCATGGAGGCACAGATTTTTCCACCTTCTTAAATAATAATCTTATGGCCCTTCAATACTATCTTAACACTATGCCTCATCGTGTCCCTACTTTGGTTCCACCTATATACCCACCTCATGGCATGCCTTCCCACATTATGGGAAACATTTCTATTACCATAATCACCACCCAACCATTGGCTACCTAAGCCTCTTCATTTACTAATAATCCCTTTGATACTACTGTGAAAAATAGACCTACCCAACCTGCAAACACCCTTATACCTTCCACCCCCACCAATAACTCCTCTACCTAGGGAGAAACCCAACCACTAACCACCTATACTCCCCTTACCATAGGGGTACCTAACACTATCATTTCTAACCTTCTTTCGATCAATACTCCACTTCAAAATATTGTTTTACTTATACCTTCTACCTTACCACCAATTACCACAAAGGTCACTACCATTCCTTTGATCACCAACCTAACCACTACTTCTACCGAATAGGTCCTCATTACACCAAACCCAATTTACATCCCTAACCCACAAGGACATATGCCTCTACATACTACCCAACCACCTACATCTACCTACCCCTATATAGCTTTTAGCCAACCACCAGTGTCCACGTACCAATATGTGGTAGCTCTTCAACCCCCTACCATTTATTAGTATGTCACCCAACCACCAAAATAATATGCACCTTACAACCCTCTAGGTGCACAATGCCAAATGTATCTAGTGAAAATGCTAATGGGTAAGATGAACACTATACAGTCATCTATCTCTGGGGATCACAACATCATATCATATTATTAGATATGTAATGAACCCATTCACCCATATGTCCCTATCACACCATATCCCCCTTAGTGGGAACTCCCCAAGTTATCTAAGTTTTAGAGTAAGGAGGATCCCCAAAAACACCTCAGGGCATTTAAGCATGCATGTTATTAGATTGCTTATGATGATGCCCTCCTTCTTCATACCTTCCCTATGTCCCTGTTTGGTCCAACATTGGATTGGTATAGTGCCATAACTAAACACTTTTTGTTCTCTTTCACCCAATTAGATCACATTTTTTTGGATCACTTTTCAATAAAAGTCTCCAAGAAAGTTTCCATCACTAACCTCTACTCTATCTAAAAATTTGATGATGAATTTATTGTTAATTTTTTATCTCATTGGAGGAACCTAATCAATTATCTTTCCTTCTCCTTACCCCAACCCAAACTAATGAACTTTTTACTTAGGCATTTCTTAAGCACATCTCTTTTACATTACGTGTCCAGAGTTTCAAAACTTTTGAAGAAGCTTTTACCATGGCACATAAGCTAGAAAATAGAGTCATTGATGAAGGAAAGCTAAAATTGAAAAACAATAACTCTACCTACAAAACCAATGAGGCTTCCTCTTTTAAACCAAGACAAACCAATACCAATACCAAGGTAACTATGAATGTGGTTATCCTTAAATACACTGGTCCACCATATGTCAACCAACCAAACTCCTCTAACTCCTCAAAACAAAACATGAGGATCCAACACTGGAACAACTAGAAGAAATTTAGTCCACTTGGATAATCTTATCCTTAAATCTTGGATAAGTTACTAAAGTATAATATCACACAACTTCCTCCTATCAATCCTCCTTAATAATTTGATTCTTCTCATCCTACACCTAGTTGGTATAATGAGAATGATCTATGTGCTTTCCATCAAGTAGTTAGGCCTGATGTTAGTAGGTGTAATACCTTCAAGAGCATTGTCAAATCTCTCATTGATAAGGGGGAACTCATGTTGGAAAACCCCCATGCACCTTAGAACCAATCCCTTAACATTTTGAGGCAACCTTTTCCCAACCATGTGCCTACCAAAAATGGGAGCAAAAAGGTTGAGTGTTCTCATGATGCCCACACTATTAACATGGTCCTTGACACACTCATTATTGAAAAACCTATCACCCAATCCACGTATTATTCACCCTCTCCACTTATTGAGGTAATGAAGTTACCTTCTCCTCTTTTGGAGACCCAAACTGAGGAATCACCATTTCTCCTCCTCTACTTATTGAGATAGTGGAGCCATCAAACCCTCCTTCTACTGACATACTAAAAAAATCAACCATTTTACCATCTCCCTTAAACCAAGAAATTCACTACCACCTTGGAGGTCATTTCCATAGAGGAAGCCACCATGTCTGCACCTCTTATAGAGGAGTCACCAATCCAATCCTTGCATCCTTTGATTAAGGAAAAGGATGAGGTCACCATTCCCCTTCCTTAACCTATGGGCTTATCTTTCAAGTCCACTATCAAGGGAATAAAATCAGTGTACAAACTATTTTCTAGATTAGTGCAAAAATTGGAATTTGTCTCCAACCCTGACATGGATCAAGCCACCTTTTGGTAGAAATTGGGGCTCCCATATATCACCAAGTAGGAACCTCTAACCACACCTTTGGTAGATTAATCCACCACTCCTAATATCCAAACCCCTATCTTAATAACCAAACCACCCAAATCACCCACTCCAACAAAACCAACTAAAAAACTTGGCACCTTCCATACATAGAGAATTAATCATCCATCTATGAAAGTGGATATTACCTCACCAAACCCAAAAACCAATGACACAACCAAATTAACCAAGGAGGTAAAGCCACCAAAAGTGTAAAGGGCCAAACTTATACCTCCTTCAACCCTGCCCTCTATCTTGAGGCCTCGTCCCTCTGCTTTGATTAAGAATCTGATTGTCTCACCAAAATACAACCACCATTATTGGTTATACTAGCACACTTGCTTTTGGACACACCTATCTTCACTGAGCCATCAATAAGAAAACTACCTAACATAAAACCTCTTACCTCCAACCTATCAACCTCTACCTTACCAAAACCCAAAACATAAATTAATAACACTACCTTACCCAAACCTTCTACCATCAAGCCCACGTCTAAAAAGACTTCCATTCCACCAACCAAGACCAAGACCAAAACCTATGAACACTCTCCACCTTTAGCTGAATCTTAATCAACTATTTTCCATAGGTTATTGTGATCTTCTTGCTTTACTTTACCCCCTATCAGGTCATTTGACCCTCTCGATCCAAAACCAATTTGGTATAGTGATTATCAAGTGTTCTCCTATTATAGGACACTATATCATGACATAGATAATTACAAAGCTCTCCAAACCATTATCCATCAGCTCTACAATGAGCATGATCTATTAATAGATGAACCTCCTACAAGCCCATTACCAATCCAACAACCACTACCCAATGACTTCCTACTCCCTCGATCTTACCTCAAAGTGGAGAGAAACTAAACAACTCTCTTACCATAACTCTTCCTTCTATCCATACCATCCACATGGTCATAAGATCATAATAGAAGGATAAAGAGAATTCTAAAGTGTCCATACCATGGATATACCCATCTTCTACCTCCTAACCAAACCCTACCCAAACATCTGTACCTTCATCCAAACCCAAGGTATCTATCTTAGGTGTTTATGAATCCAACCCCTACAAATATATCAAGAGAGTGGTGCTCAAATAGCTTCACCAAACATTGATGAAGATGAGCTAATATGAGTTGATCTCTACTTCACCTCATCATCACCAAGAAATGACAGAGGCATTGAAATTGATAGAGGTACAACTTGAAGAACCTCAACTTTTATAAGAATTTATTGGTGTTCTCCAAATATTCAACCTTGTTACCTTCAAGTATTTATAAATACCTTCTATCTTGATGACCTAGATCCCTCTCTCTTCATTACTACTTACATCAACCAAACCCACATCAAATGGGTCGTGATTGATGGGGGAGCTAGTATTAATATCATCTCCTCCCATGCCTATAATCAACTCAACTTGCCAAATAATGTCATGTCTAAAACCTCAGATGTACTTTGATCCTTAAATGACACCATGGCCACTACCCTAGGAAATACTATCATTCATATTTGTGTAGGACATCATGTTCTCCCTAAGCTTTTATATGTATTATATGGCAAGTTCTAATATAATTTTTTGTTGGGATGACCTTGGATCTAATCTATGGATTGTGTTCCCTCTACCCTTCATCATTGAATTAAATTTGATCACAAAGGTTATGTTTTCACTATACAAGTTGACCCAACCCCATTTTCATCATGCAACATGAATTCCCAACCCAACGATGTTCTCCTATCTCCATCTAGAACACCCTCCTTAGCCAAAGACAAGACCTCAATCATGAGAGAGGAATTCATGACTTATTCTACCAATGAGGTGTCAACTAGATCATCCATCCCCTCTAATTATATCCCCACCTTAGACTACTTGGAATCCACAATCCAACATCTTTCACTGGGGGGATATCACCTCCTCACCCTTCATACTTTCCCTACTCCCCAAGAGTATGGGAAACATGACCATCAACCTAGATGTGACCCCAGTATAAAATCCATTATCCCCTTTGGACCTCCACATTGTCAAACTTATTTCATCTATGGGGTACTTTAAAAACCACTTGGCACTTCTACTACCTCTTCTTCACCTTGACCATTCACCTCCAGCTTATCCTATCTATACAAGCCAAGTTTTGGCAAGACATACATCCACAAGTGTGCTTGGAAGAGATTTGGTCTTGGAAAATATGAGCATGGCCCACATGAGTTGATTTATATTGAGACCCAAAAACCTCATGAGAAACATGGCCTTGGTTTCATTTTACCCACCAAGAAGCCAACCAAACCACCTACCATCACCATTATTAAGGAAGACACCCCTTCCTCACCAACATCTCCTCCACTTGTGTGTGAGGATGATGACATCATCCCACCAAAAACAATTTCCATCAATATGATTAGCCTCAAACCCCTAACTTAACAAAAGGAGAGGGAAACCATAACCATCCCTTTGACCCATCCTGAGATGATAGGAGATGACTCTCCTACCGTTAATATTATTTAGTGCCAAGATTATGATTCCATTCTCACCTACCTTGGTGCCCTAGATTATTCAATCCATAAATATTGTCTACTTGATACTTTGACCATGTTGAATTAATCCACCATGGATATCAACTTGGCACTCTGTACAACCCCTACATTGTGAAAATTGACCAATTATTGAATGATGAGAAACTTTGGGATTTCCACTCCTTCCTCCAAGATTGAAGCATAGCATTTTCTTGGTTTTATAGTGATATGCCAAATATTGAACCTACCATTACAACCCACAACATAGTCACCAACTATGATGCCAAACACATCAAGTATAAACTTTGGCACATGCAACCTTGCATAACATTTATTATCAAAGAAGAGTTTCAATGCCTCCTATCTATCAATTTCATTCAACCCATTGACTATCCCTAATGGGTTTTGAATATGGTACCTATCACCAAATTTATAAAAGGACTAAACATTTATGTGGACTTTAATGACCTCAACCTTGCTTGCCCTAAAGATAACTTTCCTCTTCCAAACATTGACCAGCTAGTTGATCTTAAAACTTACCATGAGATGTTATGTATCATGTATGGATTCTTAGGTTATAATAAAATCCTAATTGCCTTCAAATATTAGCACAAGACTACCTTTACCAACCCATAGGGGACCTTCTGCTATAGAGACATGCCTTTTAGACTAAATAATGTTGGTGTAACCTACCAATGTGCCATGACTTACATCTTCTATGACCTTATCTACAAGATTGTCAAAGACTATGTAGATGACCTCCTTGGGAAATTGAAGCTCTGAAAGGATCATTTGTATATTCTCAATATTATCTTTGAGCACCTCATCCATTACCATGTCTGCCTCAACCCTAAGAAGTGCCTTTTGGGGGTCTTGTCAAGAAAGTTCCTTGGCTTTATCATTTCTTTTCAGGGAATCAAAGTTGATCCTACCAAAATCAAATCCATCCTTGATGTGATTCCTCCAATCAACCTCAATAAACTCCATAGTTTATAGGGGAAACTAAAATCCATCTATTGTTTTATCTCCCAACTTTCAAACTGATGTCAACCCTCCCACCACCTGCTGAAGAAGGATGTATCGTTTAATTGGAATAGTGACTATCAAGAGGCCTTTGATTCAATAAAAGAGTACCTTTTGTCTCCACTTGTCCTTACCCCTCCCAAGGATGACCAATATTTCTACCTTTATATATCCACCATTGACCACTCCCAAGGGACAATGCTTGTTCATCAAGATGAACAATATAGAGATGAAACTATCTACTACATCAACCACATGCTTGTAAATTATGAGACTTGATACACCCAAATCAATAAACTTTGCTTATATTTAGTCTTCATGACCACCAAACTTCATCACTACCTTCTTAACCATAAAACCTATGTCATAACCAATACTAACCCACTCAAGTATATGCACTCCAATCCATATCTAAACCAATGTATGGCCAAGTGGATCATGCTTTAGTATAGTTTGAACTTGAGTTCCTTTAGTAAAAGTAAATTAAATGGTAAGTCATTTTCAACAAATTAGATGAATCACCTTTAACAGAAAACCAACCTCCTCCTCTTGAGTTTCTTAATGAGTCCATCATGACCCTCTCTCAAGTAGACTTCCCCAATTAATTCACCATGTTATTTGATTTATCAAAATGTCAACGTGGTTGGGGAGTTGGTATCATCCTTATTCCCTTTGATGGTGAGCCTCTTCCTTTATCCTTCAATCATAAATTTGAATGTACCAACTTTATGGCTGAGTATGAAGCCTTAGTGATAGGCTTTCAGATTGCCTTAGCCTTGGGAGTCAAAATAATTAATATCTATGATGAATCCCAACTTATGTTCAATTAAATCAATGGCTCTTACCAAAGTAAGAATGATGTTTTACAATAGTATGAATAACTAGTTGATAAAATATTAGCATCATTTGACCACTACCGCATTTAGTCAGCATCATGATCTACTAACAATTTTGCCAACACCATGGTTTCCCTCACCTCTTAGATCCCATTTTCACCCTCTGACTCTAACCTACCTATCATTATCCATATAATTACCTAGTATTCCTATGTCAAACTATATTTTCCCACCATTTTCCATGTGAAAGAGACCCAACCTGACCTTTGGTATCAACAAACCTTTAACTATCTCAACCTTACCATCATTCCTTCTAGCCTTTTTAGGAATGTTCAAAGAGCATTTATCTAGAGTACGTCACATTATACCATTATGGGAGGAATTATTTATAAACATAGCTTTGATGGTCTCCTCTACTATGGCCTACACATTCATGAAGCCTCTCATGCTATCAAGGAAATTCATGATGAGATCTATGGGGGACACTTTAGTGGCCTCACTATAGCTAAACTAATCCTTTGCCTTGGCTATTATTGGCCTACCCTTAACCAAGACTATTATGATTATGTGAAAAAGTGTGTTAAGTGTCAACAACAAGCCAATTTACATCATGCACCTAGCCATAGTCTTCATGTTTCTACTAATTTTTGGCCCTTCTCACAATGGGGTCTAGAACTTATTGGTAAAATTAACCCCTATTATTTTTAGCAACACCATTATATCATCACTACGATCAAATATTTTAACAAATGGGTAGAGGTTATTCCTTTAGTCTCAACCAAAGTGGAGAAGATTGTCACCTTATCAACCATCACATCATATGCCATTTCAATGTTCCTCAAAAACTTATCATCGATAATGATAAATATTCTAAAAAAAAGCAAGTATAGGGTCTTTATGATAAATTCAGGATTAAGTTAAGTTTATCCTCACCCTATTTCCCTCAAGAAAATGGATAAATTGAGGCCTCTAACAAAACTCTTAACAACATGCTCACTAAAATGGTTAATACATCTGGTTGGGATTAGCATTTGCATATCCCCTTCACCTTATACGTATATCACACTATCATCCAAACCCCCATGGGTGATACCCCTTTTTCTCTTATGTTTGGAATGGATGTCATTTTGCCTCTAGAAGTCCAAATCCCATCTCTTTACATATCTCTACAAGATCTTATTACTAAAGATAATTATTATCATCACCACTTAGCCTAGCTTGAGATACTTGATGAGCATCATTTATCCATCCTCACCCATCTTTAGGTCTATCAAGAGTATATTAAATGTGTCTATAACAAACACCTTAAAGTGTGAGAATTCAAATTAGAGACCTCATGCTAAAGGAAAATCAACATGTCACTAATATGGATAAAATTAAGTGGGGTAAGTTTTCTTTCAATTAGCTTGGACCTATATCATAACCTATAAGTATAGATCAGGAGCTTATCAATTTTCCTCTCTTGAGGGAAACCCAAAGCATGAGCCCCTCAATACTTTGCCTCTGCATCCATTATTTTGCTAAGAAGGATCAAATTCACCTTATGTCTAACTTAATCTCATCCCTTTCTTTCACATCACATTCATCTCCTTATTTTAGGGTCAACCAATTAAAACTAAATCATGTGATTATCCGTCACAATCATAGCCTAGTCTTGAATAATGGGTACCACGACTCCACCCATGGCATGATTCTCATGGTACTTTCTACCCCTTTTCAAGATGGATTCCAATGATTGTTTTCACCTAAACCCCTTTATACCTAATCACTCTTATTGTGCTTTTAGTTTTGCCTTCCTAAAGGTGAAATCTTAAGCTTATATAAATGTTTATATCAAACAAAATCTAACAAAAGAAATAAAATAAATATCCCTACCAATAGCACTTATGGGTCATTCCTAGCATTTATAGACTGCTCCCTTAAAGGACAGCTATTGAAAACATTATGAAATTTCTTAAATTAAGTAGGACTTCTCCCTTAAAAGATAGCTATCAAATTTATTACATAAAGCATACAAACTTAGACCTCTCCCTTGAAGGATGGCTGAGTAAAGCATTTGTAAAAAAAAGAAATTTATTGGAATCTTATCACATCAATCAGCTTCCCCAACCCCCAAGCAATAATAACAAAAATCAAAAGACCTTTTATCAAGAAATATTAAAACACAATAATTTATAAAGTCATAATCAGCTCACATAAGCAAAATAATATTGAAAGCTACAATCGGCTCTCATAAGTATACTTCTTACATCAATTAGTCTACACCTTGTATGACATAGAATTGTTTATACTGACTCTTTGGAAGCCTATAAAAGAGGCATGTTGGTCTCATAAGGAGGTTCCATATTTCATCGATCCCCCCTTTATACACTATAAGAAAGGGATTTTGAGCTTACTTAAAATTATGTAAGCATGACACCTTTTTAACCAATTAACAAATGCTAATGTGAAGCATTCAAAGGGCTTATGTTCCTTAAGCCAATCCAACTTCAGTTTTGTTTTTATTCCTTGTTAAAGAATAATCATCATGCACTATTCCTATCCTCTTATGATTAGTTGATATATTCACTAAGATGTTTGTCTCTTGATTATATCCTTTGTTCTCACATCTAGTGTTATTAATTAACTTGCTTAATGTGTTTTACCCTCAGTAGAATAACAATAACCATAATCATCACATCATATCAATTTGTGTCATAATCAAATTCATAACCATAACAAGCATAATAACATCATAACATCCATGAGAAATAAAACAATCAACCATTTTCACCACATGTCTAAATCTAAACAATGAAGCATATACTCATTAAAATTCAGCATGTCATAAATTTAGCATGTCCTAACGTATAACCATAAATAAAATACATCACATGCCTAGCTAGGTGAGTCTACATCAACAACCAATATTCATAACATGAATATAATCAATATACACATCACATCATTCCAGAACATCAAAGTAAAGACTGTGAGAAAGGGGCAATAAATAAAGATCATATATATAAATTGTGAGTCTAACATCATAATGTGTACAACTAATATATATTCTCTCTCTCTCAAAATGTATATCTCACCACATCAACTCATAGGCCAAAATCAAAATGATATATAATAGCATATAATATGTCATGTCTATGCCCCTTGGCCACCACTATTTCTAGATATACCATTAGGTCCTAGTACCTATCCCCTTATAGTGCCTGTCTATCCACCTATAGATGTTGCCTACTAACCTAGTATCACCACACTAGTACCACCTACCAAAATCTCTCTATACTCAACCCATCAAGGCTCATCAAGACACCTACTCAAGACTATACCCTCATTATATCAAAGTTCCTCCATAATGGCTAGGTATCATACCATGGGGATGGTCCTCAGTGGCCCTCTAGGTGCCATTGTTCCTCCTCCTCTTTGCCTCAAGGAGTCCCTCTCTTGTGTAACCAAGGCTAGTGAATCTTTATCCTAATCTCTATCACATATAAGAGTAGTAACCTAACCCTATAAGGTAGCCACCTTACCCTATAATTTTGGGACCTATGCCTATACCATGACTAGTGCTACTCCTACCTGTCCATCTGGGGTAGCCCCTTGTACATGTGCCCTCTATCCCCCTCTCTTAGTTGCATCCACATACATAGGCCTCCTACCACTATCGTAATCACCAAAATCTATTGCCACATATAAAGCCTAGTACCATTCCATGTATCCATCTATAAAGCCTACATCATCTATCTATGCCTAGGTAGGAAACTCCTCATGATCTATAAAAATCCTCACTAGATGTGGCTCGAGTAGAAGGATCTTTACATCCTCCTACCTATACCTAGGAAATGTGCCTAGGATACCCTAGACAAGGCCAAACTACCTGTGCACCCTATCAAATGGGATGAGCTCCACCTCTTTATCCTACCTACTAAGAATCCACCTATAAATCTATAAGGAGAAGGTCTGTCTCATATATCTATCCCACTTTAGGAACCCAACATATGGTCTCTAGGTGATGTCTCTAATAACTAGTGCATCTAGTGCACCCCTAAACCAATCAACATTATGAGTTCCTCCTCCTACACTTAATGTGTAAAAATCACCTCTCTAACACATGAATCTAATTAGGAACTCTATATAGGCATAACCCACCCACGATAAACCCATCAACCCCAACATCTAGATGTGCTTGTAGGCCTAGCAATGTAGAACCAGACTGACACTGATACCATATATATTGTGAGCCCCAAAACCCCATAGCTCTTTGTATATATGTACCAAAATCATAGGTACCTAGTTAAATGCTATCCACCCTAGTAGCATCTCAACCAATACTCCTAGTATCAAGTATGAAAATCTCCCACTACTCAAATTAGGAAGGGTGAAACATGAAACTACCATCATCATCATTGTCACCTATCTCCTCTTTCCCCTCACCCTCTAATAGAGCATAAAGTAAATGAAGCCCCCAGTATACCACCTAATATAGTCCTAGTCATCTCCATATATCAGCTCTAGTAGCTCATCACAATCCTCCCACTCTATGTGATAAATTGGATCACCCCATATAGATAATCATGTAATCTTGTGGACACCCATTGGATATATAGTCATCTCACTAATCAGATCCCATCTCTCAATGAGGGCTAAAATCATGGATGTATCATAGGGTACATGTTGGTAGTGCCTCATCACTCTAAGGTTAACCTCCTCCATATGTGCCCAATTAGTTGGGGTCATCCCCAAGTGAACCTCTGTAAAGATGCATGGTACTCAATCACGCATCAATATCTACTCTTGGGCCTAAAATGTTTGGGATCACAATAAAAAATTAATTATCTAATATATTTTGACTACCTGCATTACCCCTCTACCTTATCTATCACCTTTCACATTTGTCCCTACCCACTAAATCTACCCTCTAACTTGTAAGGTTAACCTCTACCCACTAAATAACATCTAAACTACCCTAAAAACCTTAAACAAAGTCAAACCCCATATTTTAAATTTGGGTGACTATCGATGGTCATGATGACCACCAATGGTTAGATGTCCTTTTTTTATAAATGTAAACCATCAATAGTTAGACCCAATGACCGTTGGTCACTGCAAGTGCTCCACAAATGGAACACCCAAACCCCTACCCTACCCAAAACTACTACAAAACTAAAAATTACCCAAAATATTACCTATGCATTACTACCCCAACCTACCCCTAACTAACCTACCCTCCCTAATTTGAGAATCACCCACCCAATTTACCAAAATCAAACCAAACCTTACCTAGGGCATACCCAAACAACACCTCAAATTACCCTTAGTAATAAAAAAACTAATTACAAAGCATTTACAATTACAAAACCACACTACCTTATCAATTTAAGGATTCCCCCTACCTCATTCCTTAATAACCATTGAGGAGGAATCTTGGGACCCCCTACCTAGCCACATCTACATCTATACTACATCATGGCTTTGTCACTCTTAGTCAAACTCATCCTCCTCATCAACCTCACCCACTATCAATTGCTCACTATCATCAAATCTTTCCCAAGTCTGATTAAAACCTAGAGCTCTAATGTCAACCAAAGGCAAATGTTTAAATGAGCAAAAATGATTCACTTTTTACTATTGACCATAGTCATTTTGGGATTATACCCTGACCATCGATGGTCATGGTGACTATTGATGGTATCTCTTAAACACCCTAACTGTCAACAATTAGGTTGCTCCATTTTCTGCTCTTACCTTGAGTAGTCATTTTAAAGTAGAATCAAATCACCACACCCACCCATGGTGACTAAATTCTCTAACCATCCCAACCACCTCATCATCTCCCCATTGGTCCATTTTATCCCCCAACTAGAACATATTTTGCAACAACTTTTACTTGGTCTTTTGACCATAGTGACAACTTCACCATGTTGGCCACTTTTTGAACCTACACTACCTTATGCATACCAAACCCACTTATGTCTTCCCAAGAGCATTTCCTACCTCAGATACCTGTGACACTTAACTAGTTTATGTTTTTACTAGGAGTAATTCCTACCTTGGATACCCACTGCAACATATCCATTACCTTAAAGACTTGCATTTATGAGTGTACTCAGTCACCATGCCTAAATGCAGTCATGTAGTCCACTTTTCATTTGTCCTTTTAAGTATGGACCTTTATATTTACCAGCTATGGTAATCTTGTCTATGTGTGATCTTAGCTATCATACTTTTTATCACACTTTGTGTGCTTGTTTGCACTTCAATGCCCAATCTATCCTCCATCCATATTACCATCAACTCACCTACTCTTAAAACCCACACCTAATTTTTTTTTACCTCATTGACTCCTAATTTTAGGGGGAACACCTCCTCCCATACTCAGGGTAACCAGACCTTTGACCCGTAATGAATTTTTATTTTACAGCTTGTTAATTCAAAGTACACCAAAAATACACACTATAATTTTAAATTTAAAAATACCCCTAGACCCCCTTGGGACCAATTTGACCCTTTCACCCCTAACCAAGCCCAACCATGGTCATTTTTACCAACTAACTTAACCTACCCTTTTACCCACTTTTTACCGAGGCCCTCAACCATCGAGGGTTAAGATGATCACTGAGGTCACCCTAACCACCAATGATCAGGATCCACCATCCTAAACACTAGCATGTAAACCACTTCACCTTGATTTTCTAAAAATAACTCATCTATATCCACATGCAAGCCATTGCATGCATGAGTTATAATTAGAAATCTTAGTTAACTTCTTGTTGCACCTTTCCTTCCTTTCCTATAAGAAGATAAGATCAAGAGGTGAAAGGGATGAAATCCATAACTATCAAGAGATTTTGCATCAAAAACTTTATTTTATAGGTGATCTTCTATTAATCTTGTGATTGAACCATCATGATAGAGAGTCAAATTTCCATCACCCCTCAAGCAATAGCCAAGTACCATTACTCTACTAGAATTATGCCAGACTCTACCAACAATCCAACCTCCTCAACCACTCTTTCAATCAATTTTATACAAGATAAGTATTTTATTTCTAGTATTCATTTACTTTATTTATATTTTAAAATCATCCCATCACAAATCCATCTCTCAAAATTACCTTATGGAATCTCATCAACTAACCAATTATTACTTATAGTCTACACTCAGTAATTTTTGATGGTCAATTTGCCCATTGATGGTTTATCCAATAGTCAATGGTTGTCTCAACCATCAATGGTCACCTTAACCATTGATGGTCACATCAACCATCGATGGTTGTTGTGGTAGAAAATAAATATTTATTTTCATCCTCTTACCCTCAACCAAACCCAACTTTATGTGTCCCTACCTGTTCATAGACCCCTTATTGATTTTCTAAAGCATACTTAACTCATTTAGCATTAGTATTGACTTTCTTATTTTTATATTGGTCATTTTTATCCTATTTCTTTATCAAGTATTTCTTGTGTTCAATTTCACTACCTTTTTTATTATTAATGAAAGTACTTTATCATTTTACTTATAAATTTAGTTATTTAAAATGTGTGGAATGATATCCCCCAAGGAAGCTCCTACTTTTGGGATATAGCTAGCATTAGACAATCCACCTGACTATCTATCTAACAAACAAATCTTTTTAGTGTTATCTTATTTTCAGCTCATCCTCGCAATCCAAAGAGGAGTTCTTCACAATCATCAGATTCAATGCATGCATAACCAAATAGGTTTTTAACCACACCCATATTTATTTTCTTCTTCTTCCTTTCTTGAAGCATAAGCTAAAATCCACTAAAATATTCTACTGAAGCACAAATGAATTTATGTGTGTGAAAAGTTGCATCTTTAGTTGTATTTCACTAAAGTTTCCAATACTTAGCCATTTGAGTTCAACTATCACTAGGATGTCACAATGGAACAAACATGGACCAACCATCTTAAGTATTAATTATTATCACTTTGAAAATTCCCAGGACCAATGGATCAAATGGGTTTTTCCTTTTTGACCTTATTAACATCTCTTAAAAGTTTGAGGCCTCCATAACTTTTACTCTTCAAGTTATGAGCCTTTGAAAATAGACTTGCAATATGAGATGTTCATGTCAACATGAAATTTAAATTTGAATGAGATAATCTTATCGATCTTAAATTTGATGGTCACATGATCATCAATGATGATCATACAAATATCATTTTATGGGAGTGAATATGCCAATTTTAAGGCCATGAACAAACCATTAGATTTGAAATAACTTATCCCAATAAATCAACATTCTATGTTTCATTGTATAGTTAGATCTAGTGGTTAGTGGAGGTCAAATGGTCAATGGATCTTAAGGGAAAATGTGTGCATGATAAGTGTTAGGGATGTGTTCAATAGGTAGAGGATTGATGATCCACGAGCCTTTATATAGATTAAAATTTATGGAGTGAGTTAAGTCAACATATCAATGAGTTGAGTCAATCTTTAAAAATAATTAGATTAAAGATGAGCCCAAGATTCTTGATAAAGGTTGGGAATATTTTTTCAACCATGGTCATAGGATTTTGTAGGGTCTTCCCAACACATTTGAAACTAGTTTTAACACCAATAGTGGTCTAACTAATGTATTTGTATGTAAATAATATAAAAGGACCACATTTGGAGCTAATTTTGATCTCTAGTTTGGTAAGTTAGAGCTTACAACATTATTTATTGATACTGCTTTACCAGTTAAGGAAGAATTTATGTGTAATGAATTCCTCGTTCTTATAGAGATAAAGTGGGGCCTTGAAAAATTATTTATAATCTATAGGTCTATACTAATATAGAAACTATAAGAAAACCAATAGTCTTAAATTAGTTTTCCACTTATAGATAGACCTATGATACAAACATGAAGTAAATTAGAGATATAACTAATGCAAAGGATCTTCATTCTTCAGCATGGTCGTAGTCCCGACAAGCAGCTACCTAAAAGGCATAAAGTCATGTTTTAGTCAAATCCATGATCATAAAGTTCTTACTTCAAGTGAAAGATGGCATGAAGAGTCAAATAACAGGTCTAATATTGGGAATTATATCTAAGAGAATTCAATGCACCCTTGAAACCTTTGGTGGATTTCTCACTCAACAAGCCACATGTAGTGTTTTGATTGATCAAAAAGGGTGGCAAGGATTTCATTGGCTAAAGGTGATGGATTAGGTTTAATTAATGACCTTGAATAAGTGTTCTTTTTATGATAAAGTTCTCGTGCATCTTTTCCTTGGTCTCTCTTCTCTTTTATATCCTAGTCTCATTCCCATGGTGGGGGTTCTCAGCTTTTTAGAATTTAGATTTTTCTTTTTTGAGACAAGGATTCTCATCAAGACTCTTGAAAAAGTTTGCTTGTTTTATAATATTAAACCCTATCAAAATATTATAAGAACTACCTTTTGAAGTACTAATATAAACTCTTTGCCTTTCTCTCATTTTTTAATCAATGTTTAGCATGCTTGTGTATCATGAATTTATGAAGGAGATTCTTCCTAATTTTTTGTCCTTCTATTTGCCTTTCTAAATGTGCCTTCAAGTTAACTTTTATGTCTAGATTATTATTTTTTTTGGAACCTCTTCCATGAAATATTTATATAATTGGTGAGATTATGAGATTGAGTAAGCCATGATTATATTTTTCTAATCTAGTGTGTGTTCAAACTTATGTGAGTGTCCATTCAACTTTGGTGCATCACCCTTTTAGCTTTCTTAGGATCCCTTATCATCTCTATAACCCTTTTCCCCATAAAACATTCATTTAACATTAGTCTTAGGTTAACATCAAGAGGAAGCCAACCTTATTTAGGGGTTCAATCCTAACATAGGTTACCCATAACCTATGATTGTCCCAATATTATAGTTTAGTTTTTTAGAGAGCCTGAAGAACCCTTTCCAAGGGTGAAAATTAAGCCTATAATAGTTTACGGCACACCTAGTGGGACACACTTCTTTAAAAAGAAGTGATTGATCAAATTTGATGCTGGTTTGATCAAATTTATAGTATTTAAGCTCTAAACAATAGTATCTGATGAATCCAAAAGGGAAGAATCAACACCCTATTATATATTAGTAGCTTCATCTCATGCCAAAGGTAATAACAATTATAGCTTTAAGAGGTATTCCTTTTGATTTTGTTGAACTAAATTTAAATTCAACAAATAGATTAAGGTTTAAAAATACTCATCCATATCAATGAAACTTTGTTCTTAAGGAATTTCCAAGGCTTATCCCTACAAGAGGACCTCTATTATCCCCTTGCATAACCCTGGCAGTCCCTAGCTCTTTACTGGCTTTTAATGGCCAAATCCCTCTAGCCATCACTCACTATGATCATATCCTAGTTTTAGCCCTCAAAAGTGTTCCCTATTACACTAGAGACCAAGTGATAACACCCTATAAACACCTCATGGACATAGCCAAATTTTTCAATATACATAATGTCACTGAGGAGAATATAACTATTAGGCTACTAGCTACCTCTTTCAAAGGAAAGGCCCTAGATTAGTATAGAGGCCTTACTGCCAATTTCATTCAAACATGGGATCAATTAGGGGAAGACTTGTGTAAAATATTTGAGGATAAAAGTGACCATTTATCACTTTCAAAAAAACTAACTATAATTAGAAGAGCTCCTCATGAAGTCATGCAAGGCTTCAACACAAGGTTCCAAAAAACTTAGGATAGATTCCTAGTCATAGTTAGACTAACCCCTAACTTTGCTTTCCTATATTATTTAAAGGCTTTAAATAGTGATATAGTGGTGATGGTCTAATTTATGGGAAGAAATATACTTCTAGATGCATATGAAGTGGCCATTAAGTCATAAAATTATCTGGTCTAAGCTAGCAAACTTACACCCAAACCACCAATGCCCTTATTTCCTAAAATTCAACCATCTCCTATTAATATCCCTTCATTGGATGTCATTCCTCCTACACCAATAATTTCTATAATACATGTAACAAATCAAGATAAAGCTTCTACTAGAAACTATGGTGATTCACTAGAACAAAAGAACTTTCAACAGCTCAAAAGCATGTTTCAATCTTTGGGGAAAGAGATAGTAAATGTCAAAAGCCAACATGATTTCTATAATCCTTATCAAGGTTCATATCAGCATTAGCAGTAGGATTTTCAAGAAAATAGGCCTCCATATAAGGGTAATAACTAAGGTCAGGGCCAAGGTCAAAACCAAGGACAAGGGAAGCATGGCTACAATAGGCAGATTAACTTCAACCCTAATGTTGCTAGTACTTCCAAGTCCTTGGTCCTAGTTCAAAATAATGTGGCCCAAAAAGTAGCTTGTACCATGCCTTGGAACCAGTCCTTTAGTCAACATATTGTCCCAAATTTTGTCCTTAACTAAGCCTTCAATGATCAATGGTAAAAGGATGTTAAATTTTGGATACAACCAATATCACATGGTCCAAAATGTAGAGGTGCCTATGATGACCAAGCCACAAGAGCCTCCTCAAGTTCAAGGGTCTAATAAGGGTCCAAATTAGCTATATTCTACAATGATGAAATGTGAACAAGAAGAGTGATACGTAGCAACCAGTAGGCTAATTCTAGACAGGTTTATATTCCATTGGTAGCAAACACAAAATTTAAAAGAAGGAACATGGATGGTAACCAAGAAGCATTCAAAGAGCTTCCCACTATTACTTATTCATTGACAAAGCCAAGTGAACCTGATATCACTCCAATGGTTCCATTACCTCCAAAAAATTAGAGCTAAAGGAATCCTTTTGTTCCCTATGACTCAAAAGTTCAACAAATAATAGTGGTTGCTCCCAAAGCATAAGCAAAGGTTGGTGGTTCACCCATCAACATTGTTGAAAAAATGAAGAAGTCAAATTTGAATCTGCCCATGTGGGATATGTTTTCCATGCCTTGTGGACACTCTTTAGGAGGGTTTGTCTAAGATTAATGTTATAATAATTGTAGATAAGCCACCAAGCAATGTGAATGAAGTTCTCACCAATGCAGCCAAAGGGCCAAATGAAGGGCAATCAGCTCATGCAGTCAAGCATCATCCATTATGTATTTTAGTAATAATTAGCAACTCTCTTGTGCATAATTTCTTAATAGATAATGGGGTTATACCTTAGTAATGCCAAAGTCTATAGCTAATCAGCTTGGTCTAAAATATTAGCCACAATCTAATGGAGTGTTAAAAATTTATGGTTATTCTCTCAAACCATCTGGTCTAATCAGGGACCTTAATATGACCCTACAAGCTTATCCTAGTGTCTTAATTGCCCAATATGTATTGATCTTGGATTTGCCTCCTCACTTTGCACTATGCTTGTCTAGAGAGTTCATAATAAAGATAAGGGTTATCTTGTAGTAGACTAGTCCTATATGAAATTCAAGATAAGGTATGGGACCAAAGTGTCAATCAAAGCTGAGCCCATTGCACAATTCCATATAGAACCCTATGGACCAAAAAATGTCAACGTCAATTGAACCATCATTAATGAGGATGAATTTACAATAGGGCAAGATTTGAACACTCATCCAAAAGAGGTACCAGACATGTTCGTAGATGAGTTATGGAATGATAACCAGTTGGTAGACCCCTTGGAAGGTGTCTAATAAAGGGACCTAGGTGTTTTCTATTTACATGCAGAAGACTAGACTGTGCCATCCCTCACAAACCCTCAAAAAGATCCTAGTCATCTATGGAAGTTATTTTTTGATGGCTCAAGGAGAAATCATGGGATGGGTGCAAGTGTCATGTTAATTTCCCCTTTAAATTATAAGTAATTCTCTTCATATATGTTTTATTCCAGTTGCTCCTAAAATACAACAAAATATGAGGGTCAAATCCACGGCCTTCAATGGGCCAATAAGAGAAAGATCAAGTAGTTTCAAGTCTATATGGATAGTGAATTGGTTTTACACCAAGTCAGAGGTCAAAATTCCACTAAGAACCCTCTAATGAAGTCCTAAAAACATAGAGTGTGGGACCTCATTGAAGATTTTGATGCCTTTAACATCCAATCAGTGCTGAGAGGATAAAATAAACATGTTGATAGGCTAGTAGTTATGGGGGCTCATTTTGACATCCTTAATTATTTGAAAAGGACCAAGGTTCCACCACATGTCAAAGTGGTAATAAGAAAATTAGTGCTAGATAACAAAGCTCACTAGTAGGTCTTTGAAAATGACAAACAGATTGCATGTTTCTTGTAACAAGAAGCAAAATTCTACTCCTTCAACCAAGAAAATTTGTAGCATTAGTATGGGGAGTAGATTATTCAGTTAAATACCAATGATATTCCTAAAAATCTAATCACACTAGAAGGCCTCTTTCATAAAGGGGACCATATGAGGAAGGATAAATCAGTAATGTCAACTAACAAAGAGAACTATGAAAGAGTTCTTATCTTTGAAGACAAGCTCCTCAAACTTGAAAAGGTAAGTACTAAAGATGAAAGGCATGATTTCATAGAGATATATAAGGAATATGTATACATATTTACTTGGAAATATAGTGACTTAAAGGGCTTTGATCTTAATCTAGCCTACAACACATTATAGATTGAGGCTGATGCCAAGCCTATCAAGTAGAAGTAGAGGCCCATAAATCATAAGATTGAGGATCTCATAAGAAAAGAGTTGACCAATATTTTGGAATTTAGGATCATCTTCCCAATTAAACACTCCTCATGGGTAGCTAATATAGTACCTATTATAGACACCAGAATTATGTCACACACTTGTGTGACTCCCTATGTCAAAACACCCTTGATCACCTTTTTAATAATTAACCTTCCTAACCCATGTTTTCACCTTTAAATATTTTTAATTAAGTTAATTAAAACCCACTTATGCTACCTTACCTAGCCACCTCATCCTAAGACTAATTATTACCCTCTGAGTCACCTTGAGACTTGGTCTCCTAATCCTAATTACCTATGACTTATTCTCACCCCTAACATAAATTCCTAACTTACTACATTCTTCATAACCTCACATTTTTACCATTTTATAATAGACACCACACTTGGAAAGAGAAGGAATAGAAAATGGGCTAAAAATAGCCCTTTTGCCTATTCTCATGCCACCAATGCCAGTCAACTCTTGATCAATGTTAGTGGGATCGCTGACATTGATTACTTAAGCAAAATTCTAAGTTGGTATTCAGGTCACAAAAATCAATAATTTACACAGAGGATTTTGGAAATCAAAGCATCCTAAATTCACCTCTAACATCAAACCTTATCATTACTCTACACAAACTAATCTAGATCAGGAATTGATACACTACACAGAGATTGAACTCTTGAGGACCAACAACACATGCTTATCTTGTTTGTTCACCCATCGGTTCACCAAGCCTCATCAGAGTCATCTATCTAAAAATCACAATTCACCCATTTCTCAGTGTTTTGTAAGTCTTTAAATAGTAATTTCATAATTCATTTACATTATACCATTTACTGTTTCTCAAACTGCAACTCCTTTTATGGAGGAGTTGTAAAGCTCCCTACCCACTTCTCTCTACCCCATCATACCAACCCTCTATCCAGACTCCCCTAAGTCTTACCCACCTCCTTATGACTTTCCCAACCTCACCACCTGACCATACTCCCATTCTCCCTCCCAAAAAAGTATTATCTAACTCATTCCAATACTACTACCCTAACTGACATTGGCAATCCCAAACCCACATCGGTGACCCAACTGATATCAGTGACCCCAAATGACATCGGTCCTTTAACCAATGTTAGTTACTATGTTTTTGAACTAGAAACCTCAAAATCACCTAATAACCTTCCCAAAACATAGACCTGACTTATCAGCCTACATTGTATTATCTTTTACTACACTCATACCTACAACACAGTAAACAGAACTCTAACTCTGTCTCTCTTTACTTTCATTTATTTTAAAATTTATTTTTAAATAGAGAACTATTATCCCAATGAATTTTCATGCTTCCTAAAATAAGTGTGTAACTTAGAAGTCCACACATATCTCCACTAACAATTATTTTGTGTAGTGTTTTCTTATCTACAGGTGTCTTCTTCCACAGCCAAAGAGGAAAATCTACAAAGTCTAGAATGGTGTCAACTTATCTAATTTTTAATCACTTATCCCTAACTCTTTCTTTTAACTATTTCTCTCTCTTTTTGAATGTAAAATAAGATTAAAATATAGTGAAACATTCTATCATGCCTAGTGGGACCCTAGAGTTTTCTTGGGTTTGTTACTTGTCTAGCTATTCATGTAGGTGCACCATAGTGAAATTTTCATTCCTTGCACTATCTCTCTTTGTCTTTCTCAAAAAAAAAATTTAAAACTTTTTATTTTTTGTTTAAGGAAAGAACTAAAATTTTCCTTCCCTATCTTTCTCCTCTTCTTTTGCCTCTAAAATAAATTCATTATTTTCTTGCAAGCTAAAAATAATACTTTATTTTATTTATCTCTTTTACGAATTAGGATAGTGAAATTCATCCTCTTCTCCTATTCATCATTATTTTCATTTGAATTTAAACACTTCTAATTTGGGTTTAAAACTCACTACATTTCATTATTTTTCTTGTTGTATTTAGCTCACCTAGTTAAATAAAGCATCATGAATAAATTGTAGAACACAAATGTTACACAACTAGATCACTCTCACAAAATTAAACATCTAAACTCACTTGAGACAAATCCCATTGGGATTTCATCACCCATTTTATCACCTTACCCTACCCAATGATCTCACTTGGATTTCACCGCTAAGGGGAGGACCCACTCCATTCTTTGACAGAGTATAAACTCTAGACAAGAGGTATATTATGGCTAAGTGGCTCGATTCAGCTTTGGGACCGTGAAGTATGAGGAGTAAGACCTTATAAAAATCCACGTACTTGGTCTAATATAGATTTCCATTAAGAAATAAAACTAACCAAGAACCATTCTTAGATTTCTCATCTAGTACCTATTTCACAAACCAATCTTACTCTCACACTTTCTAAGGCATAAGCCATCAAGAGACTAAAATTAATTCCTAGGAGTTATCGTTTAGTGGCTACATGTTCCTTTTATCTTCTACATTTTTGATTTAGTGAGGATGTTTCCATTATCAATTTATAGAATCCAATCATTTCTACCTCTTAAATTCTATTAACCTCTAGTTTCAAATTTTTTGTGTGTCCTTTATCCTTCCATAGACCTATTGTATCTTTTTTTTACCAAACTTTTGTCCCTAGGTTTCCAAAACCTTGGATTTTTTGCTTGTATATAATCCATAGTAACTAAATTTGGTAATTCCATCAACATCATTTACCCTTTTACCTACCAACATCGATTAGATAACCGATATCGATGACTGTGTGTTTTTATAATTTTTAGCCTATTTAAAATAGTAAGCTAAAATTACCTACCTACCTACACTCAAACCTAGTTTTCTGACACTCTATCACTAATAAAGAGTCTAAGGCCTACCTTTATCCATTTTTCATGGTCTTGATGCATATCTAAGCCAAAAATCTTACTGATTATGCAATATGACAACCACTCAGACCTTCCCCTCTCCTTTCTAATTCTACCATTGAGCATACTTTAGCTATGGAGAACACCCTTGTGACAATCAGTCCTAACCAGATCCCCCTTGTACTTGAAGGAGATCTTGACTTCACAAAATTTATTGATCATAACATTGTATCCCTTTAACATTATCTTGCCATGAGCCAAGCCTGTAACACTGCAGGAGATCCTGTTTATGGCATGTCAACTTCTTTGATGGAGACAATTGTAGTCTTGGTGGTTTCCAGCATTCCATCTATGGTCACCCAAACCACTACTTCAACAAGTGACCTAACCATAAATAACCATAAAAATTTTACCACTCCAATCACTTAGTCTCATCTTCTTAACCCAACTTATGTAGTGGCTCCCTTAGCCTCATAGCCACTATTGGCCTAACCAAGTCAAAAACTATTTCAAACTTGGTAGTGCCCATCCAATAAACTATTCCACCCATAAATAAAAGAGCTAAAAATCATCCTTCAACCCATGTAACCATGTCATTAATCCAACCTTCGGTGATGGTACCCAACCAAGGCATTATCTCTAACCCTATAGGACAAGCCTCTTTCATTTTCACCTCTCAGCCCATGACTCATTACTAGTATGTTGTATCTACAAAACCACAACAAGGTGTGTTGTATCTTGCCTCTAACTCCCTTCAAGTACCCTAAAACTTATGGGGTGCTCCTCACACCAATCCTTCTCTCGATCTCATCAAAATGTTGATGGATAAGATGTCTAACCTTGAAAAATTTGTGTTAGGTTCAAAGAATGTTCTATCTTATGATCAAATATGTAATGAACCCATCCATCCTTTTGTACCTATTTGATTCTACCTAAATTAGTGAGAACTCCATAAATTTACTAATTTATAGAGTAAGGAGGATCCACAATAACACTTACATGCATTTTGATATGCTTAATACGTAATAGGGCATGACGATGCATTATTGCTTCATACTTTCCCTATGTCTCTTTCATAATCTGATCTAGATTGGTATAGTTCCATAACTTGGTACTCCCTTTTCTCATTTAACCAACTTGCTCAACTATTCCTAGACCACGTCTCTATCAATATTTCTAAAAAGGTCTCTATTACAGACCTTTATTCCATTAGACAGCTTGATGATAAGTCTATCATTGACTTTGTCACTCATTGGAGAGGTTTAATCAATTATCTCTCCATTTATTTACCTCAACAAGAGCTTATTGATATTTTATCAAGAGCATGTGCCAATCACATCTCTTCTACCCTCTGCATCTAGACTTTCTTCACATTTGATGAAGTTTTTACAATGGCACAAAAGTTAGAGATTCGGGATATAAATGAATTTAGGGTTAAGTTACAAAATAAAAATACCAACTCTAAACCTAATGACTCTTCCTTTAAACCCTCTTCTTCCAATCAAAATTCAAAAGGCTCTGCCAATGACATGGTGATTAAATCAGCTTCTTCTACCATAGTCAACCAGTCTAGGCCATCAACCTGACAAAATCTAACCAAAAAATTCCAATAATGGTATGAACAAAGACAAAACACTCCTATTGGAGAGTCATACACTTTTATTTTGGATAAATTATTATAGCAAGGATCTATTACCCTTCCTTAAACTAGACCTCCTATATAGTTTGATCCCTCCCATCCTATCCCATCTTAGTATAAGGAAGACAAGTTTTTTGGTTATCATCAAGTTTAAGGCCACAATTCTAACAATTCTAAAACATTCAAAAACATTATTCAAGATATTCTTGATAAAGGTGAGCATATCTTAGATAACCCTAATGTGCCTACTAACCAAAGCAAGGATGTGTTCAAACAACATTTTCCTAACCATTCACTCAATCAAATAAATTTCCAAGCCATGACTGACAACTCACCTGATCATGATATTCATATGGTCAATATGGTCTTCTCTTTACCTCCAGTCCAACCTTTCCCATATTTGGAGGATCCTATTTTACCTATTCCTCTTCTATGATTAGAGGATCCTATTTCACCCATCCCTCTCCCACAAGTGGAGGGGCCTCCTCTACCTATCCTTTTATCATGTGAGGAACTCGTAATGTTTGTTCCTCTTATACCTATTTTGCCTATTCTCCTACCTTTGAAAGAGCATGACATGCCAACTCCTCATCCACATGTTGAGGGGAGAATCATTCCTATGCTCTACCCTCTTGAAGATCCTTCTTCACCTACTTCTCCTCCACCAATAGAGGACAGTGCCCCATCCACTCCTCTTTTGAATATAGAGGAGTATACTCTATCTATCCCTACACTAATCAAATGATATATTGTGCTTACACCCATAAGACCAATTTTACCCCTTATTTTTCTAATATAAGAGTACACCTTACTTGTTCCTCATCCACATGTTGGGGAAGCAATCATGCCCATGATTTATCCACTAAAATAACTGACTTCACCAGTTCCTCCCCCACCTGAGGAGGACCATGCCTCTTCTCCTACCTCAGTTGAAGAAGACCCAATTTTGGTTCTAATTCATCTTTGGCATAAAATAGTATAAACTAAGACCTTCCCTCTTTCCCAATCACCTAAGTCTACTATGGAAGTAACTGTAAGGCCTGCAAAAACTTTGTCTAAACCCTTCTCGTGGTTGGTTAAAAATCTAGACTTTCTTGACTTAAAGAAGCTATACCACTCAACATTTTAGGACCAACTTAAAACTCCCTATCCTATGTAACAAATGTTATCCTCTACTTCCAATCCTTTCACTACCATTTATCCCAAATTTTTTGATAAAGATAGAACTTTTTTACTTGGACCATCAAAAGTGCAACCCTCTACATCAGAACCATCACCATCATAGGCATCTACTATACTAAATCAAATCAAATCTTTGGGTGTTCACCTGGTGTCTAATATAATTAATCCATAGGTAAAGTTAGATTTGAATCCTCAACCATGAGTTGGAGGTCCATAACCTGAACCAATGAAGAATGTTAAGCTTCCTAGGACTCATTGTTCCACTCCTCCACCCTCAACTTTGCCTTCGATCTTGGGACCCCATCCTTCTACTTTAGTTGGAGTGTTCTCTTTCCAATAAATATAAAAGGCAAAGCTACCTCCTCTTTTACCTCTACCACTTAGTGGCCCTTACACATGCACCACCTTGACATCTATGACTAAAAAGGTGTTAACAAAACTAGTGGCTATGCCTTCACCCAAAAGGGTGCCACACAAAGACAAATCCATGACTCCTAAATCAAATAAGGTGTCCACACCTATTGCAATAACAAGTTCTATCCCACTGGTATGATCTAAGGCCTCTCTCTTACACTAGTTGTTTCAATCCTGCACCATAACCCTTCCTTTGATTAAGCCTTATTAGCCTCTCAGACCAAAACCATCTCAGTTTGATGACACACACGTTTTTTTATATCATCACTCACCTAGGCATGATATGAAAAGTTGTAAATCTCTCATAGTTATTCTACAATAACATTTTGATATGAAAAACATTTTCATTAAGGAGCCTCATTCTAACCTCATAGTTATTCCACCAGTTGCATCTTGAACTCTACCTATCACCTCACCTAAGTCCAAGACCAATGATAAAGTTGTGCCTCTTCCACTACCTTCTCTACCTTTGCTCCAGATCAACATAGTTAATGTGGCCACATGGTCTCAAAATCAAAAGGGTAAATGTAAGGAAAAGGCCACTACCCTTTAGGCTCATCTATTCTAAAAAGATGTTCATCCACCAAATCCTAAGATCTCTATTCTTGGTACCCCCCAACCCACATCTTCATAAGTCATTCAAGACTTAATGGTGAAACAACTTCACCAAACCCTTGTAAAGATGTCTTTGTATGAGTTAATCCAAAACTCATCCTAACATCATCAAGCCTTGATCAAGGCTTTACAATCCATTAAGGTACAACCCAATGATCCTCAACCTCTTATAGCTTTGATAGATTATCTTAATACCATTGCCCTATTTTCCTTTAGTGATTCCAAAAAAATGGCTCTTCACCTTGAAGACCAAGACCCTACACTTTTTATCACTGCATATATTGATCAAACTCATGTTAAGAGAGTCATGATCGATGGAGGTTCTAGTATTAATATTATCTCTACTCATGCTTAAAAATAGCTATCACTTCTTGATAATTACATATTGTAGTCTGATGTGATACTCCATTCCTTCAAAGATACTATAGTAACTACTATGGGTACTATAGTCCTGCATATCCATGTGGGTCCTCACACAATCCCTAAACTCTTTTATGTTATCAAAGGAGAGTTCCAATACAACATAGTGCTTTGGTGGCCTTAGATACGTGCCATGGTATGTGTACCCTCAACTTTACACCATTGTGTCAAATTTGAGCATGGTGGGCAAGTGCATGTTATTTTTGATGACCTACCTCCTTTCAAAATATGCAACATGACTTATCATCCCAATGATTTTCTCATTCCATTGAAAACATCTTCCTCTTCACATTCTATCATTGAAGCCTCAGCAAGTTCAACTACCTCAATTACTTAGATACTGATGACATAAATTCTCAATAAGGACCCTATGAAAAATACTTTTAAATGCCTTTCACTTAGAGAATATCGCTTGTTGACACTTGACATGTTCCATACTCCACAAGATTATAGAAAACTTCACATGTACCCCAATTATGATCTTGGTATTAAGATGGTCATCTCATATGATCCCCTTAATCTTTTAACTAATCTTATATATGGGGGAATCGATCTGGCTCCTGCTATCAAAAATCCCTCCTCTTCACCATAGCCTTTTACTTGTGACTTCTCCTTCCTATGAAAACCTAGTTTTGCTCACACCTATCTTTATAGGTGCACTTAGAAAGGATTCAAGTTGGGTCATTAAAAGTAGGGTAACCATACACCCATTAAATACCCCACCAAAAAGACCATCAAATATGACAAAAGTAGTATGGTGAGGGTTTTGATGAACCAACAAAACCCACCAAGGTCTCTTATATTGAGGAGCCACTCTCTCCTTCTCCATTCTCTCCTCTTTCACTGCCATCACCTATAGAATAAAATGTATCTATACCTCTTAAATTTTTTTTAATAAACATCATTCATTTAAGACCCCTAACCTATCATTTAGGTGAGGAAACAAGATCCCTTCCTCTCATTCATCCTAAAATGATTGACGAATACTCTCCCACTATTAAAACTATACAATGTCAAGATGATGATGTTATTCGCACCAACATGGGTGCAGATGATTCCTATATCCAATGATCACTCCTTTATAAAATGCAAAATGTGTTAAATGAATCAGCCATTGACATTAATTTACCCTCTCTAGATAACCCCCAAATACTCAAGATTGGCCAATCTTTAAATTCCCTTGAACAAATGAATTATGTCACTTTCCTCTCTGATCATAGTAAAGCACTTGCTTGGTCTTATCATGAAATGCCTAGCATTGACCCCTCCATCATCACTCACAATATTGTAACCAACCATGATGTTAAGCCTGTTAAGCAGAAGCTTCATAAGATGAAACCGCATATTGCTCTCCTTGTCAAATAAGAACTCCTACACCTCCTCTCTATTAACTTTATTCAACCCATTGACTATCTACAATGGGTTTCTAATATTTTCCCTATCACAAAAATGACAGGGGGAATCCACATCTACACTAACTACCATGATCTAAACCTCACTTGTCCAAAGGATGACTTCTCTTTGCAAAACATCAACCAGCTTTTTGATCTAACGACTGGCCATGAGATGTTATCTCTTATGGATGGGTTCTTGGGCTACAATCAAATCCTAATTGCTCTTTAATATCAACACAAAACCTCCTTCATCACCCATGGGAGACTTTCTGTTATCGAGTCATGCCTTTTGGCCTTAAAAATTTTGGCTCTACCTACCAATGCACCATGACTTACATTTTTCATGACCTCCTACATAAAATTATGAAATACTATGTAGATGTCTTACTTGGAAAGTCTAAACATTGCTAGGATCACTTGGTAATTTTCAAAATCATATTCACTCATATCTTCCAATATAACATTTGACTAAACCCAAAGAAATGCACCTTTGGGGTCCTTTTAGGTAAGCTTCTAGGCTTCATTGTGTCCTTCTGTAGAATCAAGGTTGACCTTGCTAAGGTTAGGGAAATACTATAAATGCCTCTACCCACTAATCTCAAGCATATCCATATATTATAAGGCAAACTTTAGTCAATTCACCATTTCATCTCTCAGTTGTTAGATTAATGTCAACCTTTTCATCATCTACATAAAAAGGATGTCTCCTTCCATTGGAACATGGATTTTCAAAAATCCTTTGATCCACTTAAAGGGTATCTCCTTTCCCCACTAGTTCTTTTTCCCCCTAAAGAATACCAACCTTTCCACCTCTACATTTTTGTAATAGACCATTTCTTGGGTGTTATGATCACACATCAAGATGATCAACATAGAGAGAAAGTTGTTTACCACATAATCCAAATGCTTCTTGATTATGAAACTTGGTATACTCATACCAAAAATCTTTGCCTTGCATTGGTCTTCAAATATTATAAACTTTGCCACTACATTTTAAATCAAAAAACCTACGTTGTCACCCATACTGACCCCCTCAAATACATGCATTCCAAGCCACACTAAAATTAGCATATGGCTCATTGGCTCATGTTTCTTGTTCATTTTGACTTGAAATTTATCCAACAAAATTCTATCAAGGGGAAAACAATTTCCAACTAGTTAGCCAATGCTCCTTTACCTAACAACCAACCTTCTAACCTCAAATTCCCTGACAAGTCTATTGCAAATCTATCCACCGATGACATCTCCTATCAAATGATGATGTTCTTTAATGGGTCTAAATGTCAACTTGGTGGGGGTGTGGGGGTCATCCTCATCCCTCTTAATGGTGAACATATGCCTTTATCATTTAAACTATATTTTGAATGCATTAACAATATAGTTGAATATGAAGCTTTGGTCTTAGGGCTTCAAACGACCATTTTCTTAAGTATCAAATCAATCAACATCTTTGGTGATTCACAGCTAGTGATTAATTAGGTTAACAGTTCTTACCTCTATAAAAATAAAATTCTACAATGATATAAACATCATGTATATGTGTTATTAGAATCATTTGACCACTACCTCTTCTAGACTATTCCTTAATCTACAAACAAGTTTTCTGACATAATGGCTTCCCTTGCCTCACACATTCCATCCTTTCCCTCTTCTTCAAAAACCTACGTCACCGTGCATTGGCTCACATTGCCTTCTTATGTGTCAACTAACATCCTATTATTGGGCAATGTTAACTCTAATCCACATGACATCTACTATAAATAGCTTGTTGACTATATCATTTATGTTATCATTCCATTAGACCTTTTTAGTAATGGGAGATGTACTTTTGTTAAAAGTACTATGTGTTACATTATGCTGGGGGGCCTTATCTACAAATGAGGATTTGATAGTCTCCTCCTTAGATTACTCACTCATGTTGAAATCCCCTTCACCATTAAGAAAGTCCATGATGGGATTTATGGTGGATATTTCAGTGGGAATTTGATTGCCAAATTTATCCCTTGACTTGGCTATTATTGGCTAACACTGAACCAAGACTATCAAAATTACATTTGATGTTGTCCCAAATGTCAACAAAATGCTAACCTCCTTGACACTCCAACCCATGCCTTACAAGTCACCAGAGACTTTTGGCCCTTTTCACAATGGGTTTTGGATCTAATAAGTGAGATTATCCCTCATTCATCTCTCTAAAACCATTTTATCATTACTACTACCGAATACTTCACCAAGTGCATCAAGGATATTCCTCTCATCTCCACTAAGGTTGACAAAATTGTTGAATTTATCAACCATCACATCATTTACCATTTTAGTGTTCCCCATAAGATTATTATGGACAACCCATAAGACTATCAAAATTACATTTGATGTTGTCCCAAATGTCAACAAAATGCTAACCTCCTTCACACTCCAACCCATGCCTTACAAGTCACCAGAGACTTTTGGCCCTTTTCGCAATGAGTTTTGGATCTAATAAGTGAGATTAGCCCTCATTCATCTCTCTGAAACCATTCTATCATTACTACTACTAAATACTTCACCAAGTGCATCAAGGATATTCCTCTTATCTCCATTAAGGTTGACAAAATTGTTGAATTTATCAACCATCACATCATTTACCATTTCAGTGTTCCCCATAATATTATTATGGACAACAAAAAATCTTCCAAGAACAAGACTGTCCAAAAACTTTTTGATATTTTTGGCATCAAATTAAACTTCTCATCACCATACTATCCATAATAAAATGGATAGGTAGAAGATTCTAACAAAACCTTAACCAAAATCCTCATGAAGGTAGTCAATGATGTTGGTAGGGATTAGCATACACACATTCCCTTCACCTTATGGGCTTACTACACTAGCATTCAAACCCCTATAGGTGCTATACATTTTTCATTGGTCTATGGGATGAAATTAGTCTTGCCTCTTGAGGTCCAAATTCCTTCTCTTTGCATCTCTCTATAAGACATACTTACTAATGATGAATTTCACCAAGAATGTTTGGCCCAATTTGAGCTACTCGATGAACATCATCTAGTAGCCTTCAATCATCTCCAAATCTATCAAGAGTGTATCAAATGCACTTACAAAAAAAATCTAAAGGAATGATATTTCCATTTCATATATCTCATCTTAAAGGAAAATCAACATGTGACAAACATGGATAAAAGCAAACAAAACAAGTTTTCTCCTAATTGGCTTACACCCTACATCATAACTCATAAGTATGTCTTAGGAACTTATCACTTGTCTTCTCTTGAAGGCAAGCCATAACTTGAGCCTTTAAATTCTTTGCACCTATGACCATTCTTTTTTTAATCAAGTGATGCTTCACTTTGTGTCTAACTTGAGATCGTCCCTTAAACAACCCTAGTACATTCACCTCCTTTCTCTTAACCCTTATTCTTGCACATTTAGTTAACCTTCCAAGTGTTATGGTTTTTTCCTCATAAAGGAAAACCTATAAGCCTCTATAGTCATGTCCATGAATAAAGTCATATATATAAATAATAATAATATAATAACAAAAATTGGGATATATAGACAAATTATTATCTCTCAGGTTATGATTCTAAATGTAGACTACTCCCTTGAAGGATAGATACATAAATTCTCATTGCTACTATAAATAGATTGCTCCCTTGAAGGACAGCTAAAAAAAACTAAAAAAATCTTAGACCACTCCCTTGAAGGATGGGTGAGCCAAGCTTTGTTATCAAGGAAATAATTACTTATAAGCTTCTCACATTAATCATATTTTCATGACCTCTAGGCACAAACAACACCCCAATGAAGGCTTCTTGCATTGATCGACCTACACAAGAAAAATAAATGAAAAACTTTAGTAATTGACTTGCCTATGGGAGCTCTTAGGTCACCTACAAGAGGGCCATACCTTCCCCACTAAGAAGGTTACACTGCCCACACACCCTAATTATTTTTACCTTTTCCCCCTCTTACTCCCTAATAATCAAGGGACTTTAAACTCAATTAACACAAGGTGATCATGACATTTCTCTACCAAATGAATGGTCAATACTATAATGCATGAATAAGGTTCATAATCCCATGCCTATTCATATGGGCATTATGGTCATTATGGTCATATCTAATGTAATATCATCACGTCCCTTTATTTTCTATCACATGTTGATTTCTCTTTTAAGGCGGCATCTCACAACAAGCTTCACTTAACTTCTTCCCTACATGCCAATCTCTATTTAAAGTTATGTGTTTAAGAATACTATGACTTACATATCTATTTCAAGTAATGATGATAAATAATATCAACAAACATCATGGTGTATTAACAATACATTCTTCAATCATCACACTCTACTAATACTAATCAACCTTTTTTGAACTAATTTATTTCATACAACCTCATGTGAAATGCAACCAACATAGCTTCTCTAAACAACAATAAATCATGAAACTATAAAATCAAATAGCTAATTTTTAGCTTACACCATCACATATATAGAAAATGCTAAAATGAAACCAACTGCTCAACTATGCATTTACCATCATGAATATGGGAAATGCTAGCATAACACACTATCACTAACATAAACACAAATAGCATCACATAAACCTCATACATAGTATACCATCATCATCAATAACATCATCATAGCATCATAAAATCTCACAACACCAAAATCTCATATATATATATATATATAATGAATATGAATATACATTAATGAATTGTATCAGTATCATCTCTCTCTCCATACATCTCTCAACTTCAGCTCGTAGGCTAGAATATATATATATATATATATAAAATCATAATACATCTAGCCCTTAGAATACTCAAGGTTATGGTCATGGTCATGAAAAAGTAATATCATCACCACCCTCTACTTGTTTGTGTCTACATGAACTAGAGGTCGTGGTCCATCTATCCAGTCTCTCTTACTCTCTAGCCTCAAAATATCTCAAAATCTATAGGAACTACTTGATGGCTCTCGCATGGTATGCAGTCTCATCTAAAGTAGTGTTATACCTTACTAGTGGCACAGTCTATGGTGGATGCACCAAACCTACTATGGGACCTTGTGGTGGTCCATGTGGTGGATCCTATACTAGCCCCTATGGTGGAGGAGGGGGGTAGATTGCCTTGCTAATCTAAAACCATCTCTCTCTTTCCTATTAGTGCAATACCCTATCCTTGCAGTGTCATCACTTGTCCCTATAGAACCAAAACCTATGCCTATGCTACAGTCAGTTGGGCTTACAGTGTCATCACTTGTCTTTATAAGACCAAAACCTATGCTTGCACTATATCCTATGCCTACACTATTGCATCCCTCTCTCTCTCAAATCCATATAAATTTGGGCATGGTCTCCTCTAAATCATAAGGTACAAACCTACCCACCACACTTGATAAGCTATTGTACACCTTAGATCTATCACACCTGGGCATAATGGTAGTTCCTCAAAATCTAGCCCATTTATCTCTAGGGAAATGGAAGGGGTGCCTCTATATCATCCCTCCTATATTAAGGAAAAATAGGAGGTACATCCTATAATAACCCAAACTATCTCCTAACCTTAACCATAGGTATCATCTCCAACTCTCTAGCTCACCTCCCCCTCACCATATCATACTTTGTAAGCCTACAAGTTTCTCTACCTATCCTCTAGATACAAGATATGTCAAGCAAGGCCTCTAAATGATATCTGAAGGAATCAATCCATCCATCAACCACCTGTAATAATCAATATCCCACATAATGTCATCTACTTTTGTATGTGCCATGTTATCTCTACATCATCTGAAACTAACCCTAAAACTATTTGAAATCATGATTGGTAGCCCTAGTGGCCATATCACCACAATGTGCTCATATGCCCAAAAATGAAGTAAATTCCTGACATAAAGACTATATCATCATCGCAACCTCACACCCCATAACTCCATGTATAATTATACAAAAAAAGATGGTCCCCATATAAAGACTATTCACTGCTCAAACATCTATGCAAAAACTCTAGTTATCATGATAGGGAATCTTCCTCCATTCATGTCAATGCATACACTATAATGCCTATCATCAACAAGGATAATCAAGTGATGTTGTTCCTCATTGGTAGTGTATAGCAGCTCATATGCAAAGCTTAGTGAATGATTGGTCACCTCACTAATATACTCCCCAAACAACATGGACATATGTATATCATGATCCTCCCTCGAACATGAGAAGATATCCTCACCCTAGAGTGGTAATCATAAATTTTTTTATATGTCCTCCTATGTCACTGTCAACTCTCTAGTAGGAAGATGGAAGGTGTTGGTGGTGTGATTCCACCTCTTTGTCAAGGCTACCATCAAGCTAACATCTCATGTAACTCTATAATATCATCACACTCCTCCTAACCCTATAGTTTCCATGTGATCTCACTCATCCATGGTGATATCCCTCCTCATCCTTGTCAGTAGTGTAGGTAGTCAATCTCATAATGTCAACTCCTACTAGCCTACATCCACACACACAAAATCACTCTATCAAGCCACACACCTTAGGTTAAAAACCTAATCTTTTAATCCCTTTCCCTTTGGGATAACTACATTGTCCTAAGGCCCTAATATAAGCTATGTAGGTAGAAATCAATTGACATAAGGTCTTTTGAGGCTAGTTTAGCCATCTACCCACCTAACTATCTAACCCATTCACCAACTCAAACTCTAGGCCCCATGGCCTATATCTTAAACCATAGGCCAACCATCCTATTATAAAAATTTATGCTCCATGGCCTATATCTTAAACCCTAAGACAATTGACCGATTCTAAACCTCTAGGCCCCATGGCTTATTTATTTAACCCTAGGTCCCATGACCTATTTCAACCAACTTTTTTCTTAACCACTCACCTTAACAATTTTAACCCATATCTAATCCCTAATTTCCTTCTCTTTGGGATAACTACATTGGCTTGAGGCCCTCATATGGGATATGTAGGTAGCACTCAGTTGACATAGGGTCTTCTAAGGATAGCTCAACCATTAGGATAGTCCACTAATGCACCTATACAAATTCAATTAGAGATATACAATTAGCCTAAATTCCTCCTAAAATTTCCACTATGGGTTTTGTAGTGATCAAAATTAGTTTTATTTCAACCAATGTCAGACTTATATGTTGACATTAGTGCCAATTTTCAGCCAACATCGATGCTAGTTGTCAGCTGACATCGATAGACCTAGCTGACATTGGTGACTGGTTCAGCCCTAGGGTCGAAGAGTCCATGCCTAAATTAAAGGTTTTTCCTAAAATACTATCCCCAAACCCCCCATAAATCTACCCAAACCCATCCTTACCCCATCCACTAATCCCTTAATTACCCTCCATCCCCCCACAAACTCATATTTAGCTTAACTAACCAGTTATGATCAAAACCTTAATTAAAATAATAACCTACTCAAGCCACTCAAATAGATCCTACTTCATGTCTTCATCTCCTCTAAAATAGAATGATTAGTACCTATTATGGAGTGCCTCTAGATAGATCCCCTTGTCCCTCTACCATCTCCATCCACACCAATGCTTCCTCAATCAAATTGTGGCCCACTAAGTGTTAAACCACACCCTCACTCTCACACACTCTTCTTAACCACTTAGCTATTTCCACCTCACCACAATAAGATAAACTCTAAATTTTTTAAGCCACATAACACTTAGATCTATATTTTCATCCAATCTGATGTCATAAATGAATTTTAGTGGGCTACCAAACCCCTTTGTTGAATTTGGTTTCCCATTAATGTCAGTAGTCTTGCCCTAGGCTATTGATGTTGGCATATTTCCTACTGACATCAGTGACCTAACCGATGTTGACAAGCTTAAAACTAGGGTTTCTAACCCCAACTACCACCCTTTGAAAAATCACCCTAATTACATGCCTTTAGTGGTTCACATGGACTCCTTATGGGGTAACTTGGAGATCATGTATATCTCCCCACCCATGACAACCAACCTTAAAAATCACTTAAATTTACACCCACAATGACTCTAACCAAAGATCACAAATATCTCCTCAACCAATGACTCTTTTTGAGCCAACCTTACCTTGATCATTCTAACCACTTATGCTACCATTATATAGTTGGCTATTATATGCACACATGTATATCAGGTGTTTTTGAATCATGACCTTACCAGTTCTATAACATGCAACCCTTTTTATTTTCTAGAAGGACTTCCTACCTCAGATACTTGGAGCACATGGACTATTACAGCTACAACTTTGATCATTTTAACCCAATTAGATATCACTAATAAGCTATAGTCTAGTTATTTCTATCCAAGTCCTCCTTGACTTTACCCATTATTGATTGTGTCAACTATAACTACTAGTAGTATCTGTACAAGCAATGATGTTGCCACATTCACACTCAACATCCACCCATCTATTAACTACCTATCAAATTGGTACCCAATTTTATATTCTCCTCCATTGGTTCACATTTTGAGGTTGGAATATCTCATCCCATACTTGGAGCATCCAACTCCTATTTTTGTCTCACAACTTGTCAATACAAGTTACAAGATAAAAAGGGGTAAATGTAGACATTAAAATTACATCACACACTTGCATGACTACCAATGTTGAACCCCCCCATCGTGCCCTCTTTAATAATTAACCTTCCTAACCCATGTTTTCACCTTAAAATATTTAATTAAGTTAATTAAAACCCACTTATGCCACCTCACTTGACCACCTCATCTTAAGACTAATTCTTACCCTCTGAGTCACCTTGAGACTTAGTCTCCTAATCCTAACTACCTATGACTTTTTCTCACCCCTAACATAAATTCCTAACTAACTACATTCTTCATAGCCTCACATTTTTACCATTTTTCAATGGACACCACACTTGGTAAGATAAGGAACAAAAAAAGGCTAAAAATAGCCCTTTTACCTATTCTCATGCCACCGATGTTGGTCGACCCTCAACTGATGTCGATGAGATAGCCAACGTCAATTATGTAAGCAAAATTCTAAGTTGGTATTCAAGTCACAAAAATAAATAACTCATACATAATCTTTTGGCAATTAGAGCATCCTACATTCACCTTTGACATCCAAGCTTATCGTTACTCTGCACAAATTAATCCAGATTAGGAATTGATACACCACAAAAAGCTTGAACTCTTAAGGACCAAAAGCACATGCTTATCTTGTCTATTCACCCATTAGTTCACCCAGCCTCATCAGAGTCATCTATCCAAAAGTCACAATTCACCCATTTCACTAGCTAAGTATATCTCAGTGTTTGTAAGTCTTTAAATAGTAATTTCATAATTTATTTACATTATATTGTTTATTGTTTCTCATACCTCAACTCCTTCTATGGAGGATTTTTAAAGCTCCCCACCCACTATTCTCTACCCCAGCATACCAACCCTCTATCTAGACTCCCCTGAGTCTTACCCACCTCCTTACGACTCTCCCCAACCTCACAACCTAACCATACTCCCATTATCCCTCCTAGACAAGTCTTATCTAACTCATCATAATACTACTACTCCAATCGACTTTAGCAATCCCAAACTGACATCAGTGACCTAACTGATATTGGTGACCCCAATCAACATCAGCTTTTTAACTAATGTTGGTTACTATGTTTCTAAAATAGCAACCTCAAAATCACCTAACAACCTTCCTAAAACATAGACCTGACTTATCAACCTAAACTGTATTATCTTTTTCTACACTTAGACCTAAAACATGGTAAACAAAACTCTAACTCTCTCTCTCTCTCTTTACTCTCTTTACTTGCATTGTTTTAAATTTATTTTAAAATAGTGAACTCTCATCACAAGGAATTTTCATGCTTCTTGGAATAAGCGCGTAGCTTGGCAGTCTACACGTATCTCCACTAATAATTACTTTATGTAGTGTTTTCTTATCTGCAGGTGTCTTCCTCCATAGTTAAATAGGGGAATCTACAAAGTCTGGAATAGTGTGCACTTATCTAGGTTTTAATCACTTATCCCTAACTCTCTTTCTTTTCTATTTCTCTCTCTTTGAATGTAAAATAATCTTAGAACATAGTGAAACACCTATTAGAAAGAAGAGCAAGGAGATCAGACTATGTGTGGACTTCATGAATCTTAATAGGGTCTCTTTGAAGGATCATTACCCTCTACCATCCATAGAGTAACTCCTATAAGTAGTTTTTAGTTCAAAATGCTTCTCTCTCTTAGATAGATATTCAGGTTATAACCAAGTGCTAGTGAGAGAAGATGACTAGTACAAGACTACCTTTACCACCAAGTGGGAGACTTTTTCTTATTAGAAGATGCCCTTTGGATTGTCTAATGTTAGGGAAACCTTTCAAAGCGCAATGGACATGGCCTTCTATGGATTACTAAATCAAATGGTGCTAGTCTACTTGGATGACATCATAGTCTTCTCCAAGGATGTTAGTGATCACATGGAACATCTAAGGCTGATATTCTAGAGATGTAGAGAGTATGGGATCTCTTTAAATCTCAAAAAATGTGTGTTCTTTGTGCATGAAGATAAGTTTTTGGATCATATTGTTTTAAAATAAGGATTATCCATTGACCTGATAGAGTAAGTGTTATCTTAACCTTATCCTTACCAAAGCATAAAAAGGGGATCTAAAGCTTCCTTGAGAAGATCAACTTTGTGAGAAGGTTCATACCTAGTTTTGTAAACCTAGTCAAACCTATCACCACCATGATGAAGAAGAGCCAAATGTTTGCTTGGTCTGATGAAGTCAAGGTAGCTTTTAAAGCCATCAAGAAAGTTACTTCCCAAGAACCCTCACTCTTAAATACTATTTTTTTCAAATACTTCATCTTGTACACCTTTGCTAATACTGACAACATATCAGCTATGTTGATGCAGAAGAATAGTGAAGCAATGGAATAGCTAATTACCTTTTTTAGTCAAAGGATGGAAAGATATGAGGTGAGATACACTTTCATTGAGAAATAATTTATTGCATCCTTGAGAAGCCTTAATATTTTTAGGCTCATGATATTGAACAACAAGATCCATCTTATCATGTCTCATTCTAAAATTAGGGATTTCATTAATAAAGATTTGAATGGGAAAAGAGAAGGTTGGATTACAAAGGCCATGGAATATGATGTAGAAATTATGGTCACCAAGCTAGTCAAGGGCAAGGGATTATGTGAACACATGGTGAATGACCTCCAAGAAGTTAATGAATTTGTTTTGGTGACCCAAGATAACTCATGGACAAGTGTACTTCCACTTCAAAAGAGTTAGGTTCAAAATATGGCTCACTTCTTAGAAATAGGGGAATGCCTCTAAGGTTTGGATAAATCCAAAAGAAGGTATTTCAAGATTTAGTCTATATCTTATGCATTAGTTGATGGTGTTCTTTTTAGAAAGGACCTCAATGGGGTACTCCTTATATGCATAGATGATGACCAAGTGACCAAACTCTTAGAGTAGTAACATGATGGGCTTATAGGAGGTAATTTTGCACCCAAAACCACCATATCAAAAGTAATGAGGGCTGGTTATTATTGACCTAACATTTTAAAAGATGCTCATGCATGGATTAGAAAATGATAGAAGTGTGCCCTCTTTATAGGAAAGTAAAAACTAATAGCCCTTCCACTCAATCTAATTTAGATGGAATAACCCTTCATATAATGGGGTTTAGACTTAATAGGTATGATCAATCCACCATCAAGTGTAGGGCACAAATAGGTGTTCACTACAATTGACTATTTCAATAGGTGGGTGGAAGTCATTACTTTAAAGGAGGCTAGTGAATGTGTAGTCTTAGATTTCTATGATAGCCTTATGACTAAATTTGGTGTCCCAGCCACCATAATTTCTGATAATGGATTGACATTCCTTGGTATGAAGACAATTAAATGGGCTCTCAAGCTGGGCATCTACCTCATCACCTCTTCCAACTACTTGTAGACACTTAAATCTAGCCACCAATGACCTCTAATCAGGTTTTTGGCCAATTTCCACCTAAAATGCACAATTTGACCTAAAAACACTAAAACATACTAAATAATGTGAAACTAACATATTCAAGTGCCAATTTTAAGAAATGTTGTCACTTATGGATGGATTTTCAAGATACAACTAGATCAAAATAGCACTAGAAGACCAACATAAAATAGCATTCACCACTCCATGGGGAACATTTTGTTATCAGGTAATGCCATTTGGTTTTAAGAATAATGGAGCTAGATATCAAAGGGCCATGACTATTATATTCCATGATATGATGCATGATATTGTTAAAGACTATGTTAATAACATATTAGAAAAATTCAATACCAAGGCCAACCATCCAGAAGTGCTACGTAAGATATTTAAAAGATTATGGGAGTACAAAGTCAGACTCAATCCAAAGAAATGTGTGTTTGAAGTAACCTCAAGAAAGTTACTTGGATTTATTATGTCTCATAGGGGCATTAAAGTTGATCTAGCCAAAGTCCATGCTATAATTGAGATGCCACCACCAACCAATTTGAAGCAACTCTACAGTTTGTAGGGTAAGATCTGGTCAATCTAATGCTTCATCTCTCAACTAGAAGATAAGTGTCATCCATTTACACATATTCTAAAGAAGGGAGTTGTATTTCACTAGGATGATCACTACCAAATAGCTTTTCAACAACTTAAGGACTATCTAGTTAATCCACCTATTTTGTTACCTTTTATGCCAGGAAAGCCATTCTTGTTGTATTTATCAGCCACTAACAATGCCTTGGGGGCACTTTTAACTCAACATGATAATGATAGAAAAGAGCATGTAGTATACTACTTAAGTCATACCTTGGTCACATATGAACACAACTATGTGCTTATTGAAAAAGCTTGTCTAGCCATGGTCTTTGCAACTTAGAAACTATGCCATTACATGTTAAATAATAAGACCATGGTCATTTCAAAAGTATACCCACTCAAGTATCTACTATCTAAAATATCTTTACAAGGTAGAATGGCCAAATGGATCATGTTTTTTAGTGAGTTTGGCATAGAGTATGTCAATCAAAAGGCAATCAAAGGAAAGGCCCTTATAGATCAACTTGTTGAAGCACCCCTTATAGATATAAAGCCACTCACATTTCATTTTCCTAATGAATCCATAATGACCATCATTGGCACACCTCTTGAGGAGCGGCACTGAAAGATGTATTTTGATGGTTCATTTATTGCACATGGATCAGGGGTTAGCCTCTTATTTATTACACCATAGGGGGATATATTTCTTAAATCATTTAGAATCAGTTTTCCTTGTATAAACAACATGTCTGAGTATGAATCACTTATCACAAGACTTTGATAGGTAGTATAATGGAATATATCTCATTTAAAGGTTTATGGTGATTCTCAATTAATTATCAATCAAGTCATAGACCATTTTCAGACTAAAGATGACAAGTTAGTTCCATATAAAGCTATGGTTGACATTCTCAAACGATAAATTACTAACATTCAATTTGAGCATATACCAGGGGCTAGTAATAGAACTATAGATGCCATGGATACTATCAACTCTTTGATTTGAAAAATAGACAAATCTAGAGAATATTAGTTTCTTTTTGAGAATTTGTTTACACCAACCCATGAACCTTCAACCTTTGCAATGATTTGTGATATTGTTGGTCTTAATTATATCTAGTACTCAGACCTTTAAAACCACCTTCATGACCAAGTTCTACCACCTAACCTATCCTGAAAACAAACCAAAGCCTATATCCATCACTCCACTTATTATACTCTACTTGGATCTACCCTTTACCATCGTAGTTTTGATGGAAATATACTTCATTATTCTAATTTGATAGATTTTACACTAGCGTTAAGAGAAGTTCATGAAGGGGTATGTGGTGCTCATTCTAGTAGGGTAGTCCTATCCAAAAATATCTTGTGTACTATTTATTATTAGCCCATGATGGATGTAGATGCAACTACATATGTAAAAAAGTGTGAAAAATAGCAATGGTATGCTAATCTGATTCATGCCCCAGTAAAAATTATGAAACTGATGTTGACACCATGACCATTTACTATATGGGGACTCAACCTCATTGGGAATATCAACCCCACTTCATCTGATGGCCATAAACTTATCCTTATCACCATTAATCATTTCACTAAGTGGATTGCAGCTATAACCTTTACTTATGTGACTGGCAAGCAAATTTTTAAGTTCATCTTCAACCATCTCATTTGTTGTTATGGTATCCCCTCTGACATTATATATGATAATGGAAGATCATTAAAGAACAAGGATGTATACCAGCTATGTACTGAATATAACATCACATAGTATTTTTCTATAGCATATTACCCTCAAGGTAATGGCCAAGTTAAAGCATCAAATAAAACCATTGTCAATATTCTCAAAAATATTTTCAATGATGTTAGTCATGATTATCACCTACAAATATTCTCTACCCTTTGGGCATACCATACTAATCATCGTACCACCATAGGAGCCACTCCATATTTACTTATTTATGGTATAGAATGCATCCTTCTCATTGAGGTCAAGTTGCCTTCACTATGCATATCTTTCAAGCATGTCCGAGATGATCATGACTATTGAGTAACTCACCTACAAGAGCTAGACCTACTTGATGAAAAATGAACAACTATGATCAACAATCTTTAGGTATATCATAACTGACTCAAATGCCACTATAATCAATGTGTCAAGTATAGAACATTTGAACTTGGTGATTTTTTTCTTAAATAAAACCAAAAGAATACCATAGTTGAGAAGAAGAATAAAGGTAAATTCAAACCAAATTAGATAAGGCATTCCATCATTACTACATATTATAGATCAGGAGCATATAAGCTTGTCACACTAGACAAAAATGAACTTCTTAAGATGATGAATATTATTCACCTCAAGAGATACTATGCTTGAGTGATAAGGGGTATTGTCTATAAGGATCATTTCAAGTTGTGCCATTTTATCACTATTCTTCTTTGTAAAAATATAATTCTTATCATTCCTTTTAGCCCATTCCATCTGTTTACCATCTCATTCTATCGACCAAACATGTTCTAAATATTATCCACCCAGCCCATTTGACCTTGGTTTTTGCCATTCATTACACATTTTTAGCATCAAATAATCTAATTAGTTTCATCAGTTGTTTTAAATACTTCAAATAGAGATTGTATTTTGGAGTAATATGATAGAAGTTTTGGCAATTGCATCTTTCATTTGTTATTAATTTATTATCACTAGTCTTACTACTAATTATAACTACCTTTAGGTAAATTAATACCATTTATCTATGTTATTATGTCCTAGTTATAACCACCTATGGGAAAATTAGGGGCAACATTTTTATTGAGATTTGATGTATCAACTTGCCACTTCCTATGACATACTATGCATTTTTACCAACTGTGCCTATTTTATTTGAATTTACTGCTACACTAGTCAAATTCCTCCACTGTACAAGTGGAACTACAGTGATTTGGCATCCTAGTCTGGGACTATGTAGGCAATGTTTGATACTTGTTGAGGTCAGCTCAGTCACCCTTTCCACCATGCTCTTATTGTTTTTTGAGCAACCTAAGTTTAAACGCTCTCACCATTTTATGAGCAACCTTTGTTTAAACACTCTCACCATTTTATGAGATTGAATCATTTAGTGTCTCATCATTCTTGATTGAGTTGAAATACTTTTAAAATTCTAAAAACAAATGTAAAACTGGTAGAAAATAACAAAAACACTGTCCACTTCTTTGCCTTGAGGATTCTGGGAACCCTTACTAAGTTTCCAAAAAAAACACTTGTTTTTTAGTTTCCCCATCTTTTTTGGCCTTTTTCTTTCACACACTAGTCATTTTGCAAAACCATTCCTATTCTTCTATCACATCCATTTTGTTTGTTTTCATCAGTTATCACAATCTTCCCATTTCTTGTAAGAACTACATTTGACCTAAACTTTTTTAATTGGATATTACATCCATGGAACTATATACGTAGTGTCCACTTGCCTAGTGCATATGGAGACAGCTTGACCACCCCTTTATTTTTTCTTCTATTCCCCTATTTTTTTCATTTGTTAAGTTGTAAACTATTTTCTAGGGGCAATGTTTGTATAGTTTTTGTTATGTTGTTTACATTGTTTGTTTTTTTGTTTGCCTATTTATTTACTTTCAGCATTGTTCCCTTGATTCAATTTATGTGTGTTCATTGGGTGATTCCTTGCCCACACTTATACTGAAATCCATCCATATTCATATGTTACATTGTCATCATGGTTTCTATCATTGGTGCATTATTTTATATTGAGTATTTTATTGCAAGAGTCAATCCTTATGCATATTTTAGCTAAGTCCTCATGATGTTATACCATGATGCCTATTGACACATGCTATAATAAACCTTGGTTTTAAGAAGTCTATTCAGCAATGGTGACATCTCTCTAGCACCAACATCTTGATTCACTCCTAATCATATTCCAAATAGAGTAATTAACCATGAAAGAATTTCAACCTTTATTGGCTTGGATGAGTATCTTCCTACTAGTAGGTTGTTCCAATTCATCATTACCCTCTATGTTAAGTTATCATCATCCTTGACCAAGTTTATCATGTTTGCATAATCGAGGTCCAATGATTGTAACCGTCTATGGGTAAATCATTGTATATTGTCCTACCTGCATTTCTCAATGATTATAATCACCTTTGGGAAAATTATTGTGTTGTCACCACTTTACATTTTCTACCCATACAAGGGCACATTGTTATCTTTTTTTGTCTATCCTAATTGGGGCAACTCTATCTTCTTAATGATTATAATCACCTTTGGAAAAATTATTGTGTTATCATACCACATTGCCACTATTGGAGTACAATGCTTATAACTACCTTTGGGCAAACCATTATACACCATCACACTTGCATTCTCAATGATTTTGACTACTTTTTCAAAATCATTATGTTTTTCACATCATCATCTTTCCTTTCTTTGGTCCACTCAATTTACTTCTTATCGAGGGACCATTTGTCAACCTACTTGTGCTAATCTTTCCCTCAAGGGGGTATCATATAGTTACTTTATCATCATTGTAGTTGTAGGCATACATGACCTTTTCATTCTTTGAGAAGATGTTAATGTGGTTATAGCTTGTAATGCCTTCCCAAATAGGGGCAAATTATAGACACTTAAATCTAGCCACTAATGACCTCCAATCAGGCTTTTGGCTAATTTCCACCCAAAATGCACAATTTGGCTTAAAAACACTAAAACATGTTAAATGATGTGAAACTAACATATTCAAGTGCTGAGTATGGCCAGGGTATCCCTAAATAGGGTAATACAATTTATGGACTAGCTAACTTTGATCAGATTATTTCGAGTCAAAATGCCAATTTTACACCTGGGTGTACTGGATTGCTCTTTCCTATAAAATATATTTCACGAGACACATGCCTTTGTTATTTTGTGTTTACATTATCCTAAATGGGATAATGGATCCAATGCATCTGGCATTGACTTCCAATTCTAATCTAGTCAAATTTTGAATCAATAATAAGGCATTCTGATCAATTTGAGTAATTTGTGCACAAAGTGCTTAATCATGCTTAAGAGATAATTAAACCAAATTAGAACCTAATTAATAATTCTATGGAAACTTTTTGAACACTTATTTTTGGAAATGAATATTGAATATCTACATCATCAAGTGACCTCATTTCTTGGGAAGACATCCCTAAGCCATAAATGCCACAAATATTAGGATTCATACCTCCCATGTCTCATAAATTCCCTCCATGCATCTTAATTACTCCTCTATATAAAATATTTATGGGCCTATTTATCAATTTTAATTACAAAATTGGATTAATCCTTAGCCACACATCTCAATATTGAGATGGATGGTTCAAGGTGATTCTACCATTTGAAAAAATCTATAAATAGAGAGGCCATGAACATCATTTTTAAGCTTAATTTGTACAAATTTACCATGTAAAATTGATTCCATGAGCTCTCACATTCCAAGTTTATGATACCAAAATATTGAGCCAAGCCAAGCCAAAGCCACAATGTGCCAAAGAGAAGAGGAGATAGCCAAGCCTCCTTTGATGAAGACTGCATGAGCACAAGCCAAGAAAGCCACCATAATAAGAATTTTAGAGCATCCAAGGAAGGTAAAATAATGTTTCTTTTCTATTATAGCTATGTGTTTTATTCGTGTTTGTTAACTAAGCTCTCCCTAATGTCTAGACCTAGAGATGTTATGCTACTTAGTGTGTTTATGTTATTTTATTTTCATTTTGAAACTAACACAATACTAATCATCCTCTCTTGAGTCAAATTCCTATCATCACACTACTATCCTCAAGGAAATTGAGTGGAAGAGTCCATAAAAAAGAATTTTCTTAGTATCATCAAGAGGACCATGGAAGAGAATCAGAGAACATGTCACACCAAACTAAAGACAACCTTGTGGGCTGATAAGGTGACTCATAAAACTATCATTAGTAATTTTCCATATGTTCTTGTGTATGTAAGGGAAGCCAAATTTCCTATATCCCTTAATCTACCTACATTGGAATTAGCCCATTAGCTAGAGTTGATGCAAAATGAGCCCATGAATGTGAGAATGGTAGAACTCATGGAGCTGAAAGAAACCAAGGACCTTGCTATGAAAAATTTGGAATCACATCAAACTTAGGTCAAGAAGGCTTTTGATAAAAGAGTTACAACAAGGAGCTTTGATTAAGGAGACCTAGTGCTTAAATAGGATTCAAATAAGGATAAACCAGGCAACCACACCAAGTTTGATAGCTTATGGAGTGGTCCTTATTTGATCCATGGAAGTAAGAAGCATAATGTTTTTTAGATTGCCCAATGGGATAAAAATATATTACCCATCCTAGTTAATGGAATTCATTTGAAACCCTATTATTGAATAGCATTGCATCCATTATAACATATTATACAGGGTAGAATATATTTACGATTTCCTCTAAGTGCCTTGTGCACTTTTTGTTTATGTTTTGTTGTTTCCTTTTCCAAAGTGCCTCGGGTATTTTATTGTGTTTTATTTCTTTTGATCCTTGTTACTTCAAGAAGGGTTTAGCTCAGTTGTAGAGGTTAATGACTCCATACCCAATGGACTGGATAAGACAAATGGTCTAGGTTCTCAAAGAATAGTAGGCATGCTTCCCTATGATTCACCAAAGATGTTGGTCATTTTTGGCCCACATAAGAAGCTCTTGTATGGTTTGATAAAGCATACAGGTTTTGATGTGTTTTAGATATTTAGAGAATGGACAATATTGTGCCCAAAAGAAATAGTCATATAGGTTTGTTCACTTTTGTGCCAAGATCATATGTGACAAATCTTAGGTCCTCCACTAAAGCACAAATGAATTTATGTGTGCAAAGTTGGCTCTTCAAGAAGATTTCACTAAGGTTTCCCATACTTAGCCATTTGATCTCAACCATCACTAGGATGTCACAATGGAATAGACATGGACCCTCCATATCAAACATTACATATTTTCACTTTAGAAACTCTCAAGACCAATGGATCAAATTAGTTTGTCTTTTTTGACCTTAGGAACATCCCCTAAAAGTTTGAGGCCTCCATGACTTTTGCTCTTCAAGTTATGAGCCTTTGAAAATAGACCTACAATATGAGATGTTTGCGCTAACATCAAATTTAAGGATATAATGAAATAATCTTAGCGAGCTTAAATTTGATGGTCATATGACCGTCAATGATTATCACATGAATGCCATTTGATGGGAGTGAGGATGATAATTTTAAGACCATGAACTATTCATTAGCTTTCAAATAGTGGGTGTAGACACTAAAATCGTGTCTACCCCCTAGGTCTTCTTTCACCCTTAGCCCCCCTTGGCCCATGTCCTAACCTTTGTCCTAGCCCCCTCCATTTATCAAATAAATATTTTAATTTATTTGGCCCTCTTCCACCTCACCCATGCCACCTTGGATCCCCCCACTGCTCTCCTAGCCTTTATTGCCCAAATCTCCCCTTTACCCTTTCTCCCACATCCATTTAAGCCTTCCCATGACCGTTTTCCCCATGACCCCTTGACCCGACGGCGTGCAAGAATGGACAAAGGCTAATTTTAGCCTCTGTCCCTATTCTTCTGCCGCCGACGTCAGCTACACTCCAGCCGCTGTCGGCAATACTGCCGGCGTCGACAGCCTTCAAAATCATTTCCTGCATCCGTTACAGAACCCCCCGTGAACAGAACTTTCTTGATGCTTTTGCATTCGGATTTTCTTCTCCTCTCTCTTCCACTGCTAAATTTTTGGCTACAGGTACACATCAAGCAACACTCTCCAGGGACTCTACATTAGTTTTCTACATCAACAACAGGGACTCTGCCTTCATCAACATCATAAGCAATAGCACCATCAGCACTCCTTCAGCCAGTCACAGGTAAGTATTTTGTTTGTACTTTCATTGTGTTTTCTAGTTATTTGCTTCTAAGTATTATGAACTAGATTCAGCACTCCCTAGACCAGACCAGCCCGAATCCTCATCTCCCTGTCTCCCTATTGGCCTCCTCTACCCTTCTATCCCTTTTTGACATTCTGTCTATTGTCCCAGACCTCTGCACAGACTCTCAGACCGTTAACCAAAACCAGACTCTCAGACCCAGACCCCCAGACCATTCAACCAAGACCAAAACTCTATCTCAGACCCGTCCACAGATCAAAACTCGTCCAGACCTCATCCACAGATTACTGCCCCAATCGACGTTGGTCACTTCCCAAACTGACGTCGACAGACTAACCGACATCGGCAGACCCTGACCAACCGACGCCGGTAGGACCACTGACACTAGCAACTGTGACCAGGATGACAGCAACATTTAGGTAAGTATTTGCTTCCACTTTTCATTCTGTCTTTACCATTTTTAGTCTTTTATCTTTCTGTCCTCTATCAAACAATCTTTTTATTAATCAGTGGGTTGACATCCCTCAAGCTTTTGCTTCTGGGATCAAGCTTTTGCTTGGCAACCCACCATCTCCTTATCTAATGCCTTCTTTGTCTTAGTCTCTTTCTTTTGAAGGTGTCATCCTCCACAACCAAAGAGGAGTTCTCACTTCGTCTAAATTCTGGTGCGCAAAACTATATCCAGGTACATACAAGCCTTAGACCATTTCTTTAAGTTTCTCATTTTCTCTCTTTGAATGTGAAAAGCAAATCTAGCGTAGAAATATTCTGGCACGCCCGGTGGGACCTTAGGGTCTCCCTTGGGTTCCTTTCCTTTTTGTTCATATAGGTGCATTAGGTTTCTCCCTTTTCACCTCTTTCTTCTCTTCTAAATAAAATCATAAGTAGGAATAAAAAGAATGTTTCTTTTCTTTTCTTGCACTCCTAGACTAGTCAAAAATCATATCCTTCAAACCCTTTCTCAACTTGTTTTTCATCCGAACTTAACATTTTGACTTGGGGCTTAAAACATGTTGCATTGCATATCTATTTGCTTGCATTTCTTAGTCCACACTTAGTAATTAATAACCGCATATTGAATTAATCATAGTCCACTTGATGTTACACAACCGAACCACTTGCACTAAATCAAACATCAAACTTACCTGAGACAAGGCCCGACTGGGATTTCATCCCCCAGTGGATACCTTACCCCTACCTAGCAATCTCACTTGGATTTCATCACCAAGGGGAAAGCCCACTCCATTCTCTGGCAGAGGATAATCTCTAGGCAAGGTATATTTTGGCTAAGCGAGACCAGCTTATCACTGGGCTCGTGAAGTGAGGGGAGCTTGCTCCTTAGCACCAGGCCACATACTAAACCTAATACAGACTTCTTGAGCACCTAAACAAACCTAAAACCATCCATAGACTACCTCTTCTAGGACCCTTCTAACAGCCAACCTCCCCAAACATCACTTTAAGGCATAAGCCACACGAGCTTAATAATTTATTTCTAGGGATTTAACGCTTAGGCTCTGCTTGTGTTCTTCATCTTTTTACTTCTTATCTACTTGTTTGAGGTAGTGAGGACGTTCTTCTTCCTGTTTTTCAAAAACTCTCAAATCTTTTGGGTTTTTGGAAAACACAGTCACCGGCATTGGTTTCACCACCGACGTCGGTAGCCTTTTATTGCCGGCATTGGTTATCTGACTGACATCGGCCATCTTTATCACCGACACCAGTTTTTCAACCAACATCGGTCTCTATCACAGTTCTTTTTTTTAAAATAGTAGCCTTAAAACCCCCCCTTTTTCTGCCAAAAAATACATTTTGAGTTTCTGAAACTAAAAAAACACAGTTTCTGAAACCTGACCCTATTTGCCTTGAATGGTTTTGACACGCAGTCAAACCAAGGCTCTTCTTGACCACGCAAGACATCAACCGCTTCCACCTTCCCCATCCATAACTAGTCCTATAATGGAGTTCCACTCAGAGACTGAAAGAACTCCTACTCGCCCAACCCCGCCCCAGACTCCTATTGTCCCAAAATGGGACCAAGATTTCACACGATTCTTGGACCTCAACATCAAAGCCTTGCAGCACTATCTTGGGCATAGCCTAATGTGAGACTCCTTAGGCAACACAATCTATGGGATGCCGACTTCCTTAGTTGAGACAAAAATCACATCAACAACGTCTACAATTCAACCTATAGACAATCAAGCCAACACCTCGACTAATAACCCAACCATCTCCTACCTTCAAAATTTAGCCTCTCCTTCTAGACTTACCTCCATGGGGGTTCCGGTACCCCCTCAACCTCAAACTACTCAACCAAATCCTACACCTTTTCAAAACTTAGTGGTCTCTATCCCCCCTATTCTTGCACCTATCAACACAAGAGTAACTGTCTACCCTTCAACAAGTGTGGCCACTCCTCAACCATCTTTGACGGCCCCTATCCAACTTGTGCCTACCAACCCCATAACACAAGTGCCCTTGGCTTCAACTTCCACCCTGATAACTAGCCACCCATATGTTGTGTCTACGCAACCAACCACGTCATATGCCCCTCTTAATATCTTTCAAGCGCCTTATAATCTAAGAGGCACTCCACCTGCCAATCCGTCAGCAGACATCATCAAAATGCTGATGGACAAGATGTCTAGCATAGAGACCTCCGTTTCTGGCTCACGCAATGCTCTCTCATATGAGCAAATTTGCAAAGAGCCCATTCATCCTTCTGTCCCGATCAGGCCATACTCCAATCAATGGGAGCTTCCTAAATTCTCTCACTTTCAAAGCAAGGAAGACCCACAACAGCACTTATGGGCATTCAGACACGCATGTTACCTTATTGCCCATGACGATGCATTACTTTTACACATGTTTCCTATGTCTCTCTCTGGTGTTGTGCTTGACTGGTATAGCTCTCTTGCCACCATTCCTTCTTCACATTCACACAGCTGGCCCAACTCTTTCTTGATCACTTCTCCATCAACATCACCAAGAAGGTCTCGATCACAGACCTCTATTCTATCCGCCAATTCAAGGACGAATCCATAGCTGACTTCGTTGCTCGCTGGAGAGGCCTCATCAATCAACTCTCCTTTTCCTTACCCCAACCCAAAATTATTGAACTTTTCTCCCAAGCCTGCGCCAAACATATTTATTCCACCTTACGAGTTCAGACCTTCTGCACCTTCGACGAAGCCTTCACGATGGCCCACAAACTTGAATTACGTGCCATCGAGGAGAATAAAGTCAAGTTGCAGAGCAAAAATACCAACTCTAAGACCAATGACTCCTCTTCTTCTAAACCTTCATCATCCAATCCTAAGTCTAAAGCTTCAGCTAACGCTATGGTCGTTAGACCTTCATCCTCTTTGCCTTCAACCAATCAGCCTGAGCCATCCACATCTCAGAGCACCACCCGCCAATTCTAGCAGAGATACGTACAATGACAGTATACTCCTCTCAGAGAATAATACATGTTTGTGTTGGAAAAACTTGTTAAACAAGGGGTTCTCAATCTCCCCCAAATCTGACCACCTCCACAATTTGATCCCTCATGCGCCATCCCTGCGTGGTATAGGTAAAATGACTTCTGCAACTACCACCGTGTTAAAGGACATGACACAGGAAATTACAAGACCCTTAAAAACATAATCCAAGACATGCTCGAAAAAGGTGACCTCATCCTAGACAATCCCAATGCCCCCCTAATCAGGGGATCAACATCTTCAAGCAACCATTCCCCAATCATCCACTGACCCAAAACAATGTCCAGACCTTGATTGACAACACTCATGAACACAACATTCGAACAGTCAATATGGTCTCACCCTTCATCCCCGACCAACCTCAAGAGGTTAGTCCATCACATGTGGATGAACCTCTTTCCCTGGTTAGTTCTTCATCAATCTCTCTCATCTTGGAGGACGCTTCAACCTTACCGGCACCACCGGTCTTACCATCCTCCTTCCTGCTGCCTATGGAGGACCTGACCCTTCCTACTCCTCGACCGCAAGTGGAGGGCACCATTATCCCTGCCCTTTACCTGCTTGAGGAGCCTCATTCTCTGGTTTCTTCTCCACCCAAGGAAGAACCTGCCTCTCCTTCGTCTCCAACCAAGGACGAATTGGTCACAACTTCATCATGCCATGGGTCCGAGGCTACTACACCCGTCTCATCTTCGGCCCCACAACCATCAACATCTTCTCAAGGACCCAAACTTCATCCAACATCTTCTCAACCATTTTCTTGACTAGTAGAGAAAATTAGACTTCTCCCTTCAAGGAAAGTGGAGCATCAGGGATTGTGGGAGTGTCTTAAAGCTCTTCAACATGCCCGTGCCCTCTCGTCTCATGCTGCCAATCCTCCCAAGGTAGAATCTCCCAAGACTCTCAATAAAGAACAGACTCCCGCTTCTAAACCTGTATCTACCCCATCTAAACCTATCAAGTCACTTGGCATTCACCCTATCTCTACCCTCACTCACCTGCAAGTGAAGGTGGACTTAGACCAGACCTCGACCAATAGTAGTCTTCTAACCAAGTTGAAAAAGACTGCCAGACCACAAAAGCGAATGCCTCTTCCCCCATCACCATTACCTTCCATTTTGGGCTCCCATCCTTCAACCCTGACCAGAGTCTTTCCCACGCTGACCTCTAATCAAAACCAATTGCCTCCTTTGCTTCCTCTACCTATCTCTAGCCTACCCTCCCCTAAAAAGGTGGTACCTCTCATGAAGAAAGTGTTGTCTCCACCTGTCACCACACCATCAACCTAAAAGGTGGTACGGAAACCTCCTCCAACTCTGCCTAAGCAAAAGTCACCAACAATGCACACATCGACTAACACGGACCCTTTAGTGGGCTCATACTCATTGATATTGCACCGACTTTTGTAGACTTCCAGCATAACCCTTCTGCCCATCAGGCCTTTCTAACCTCTCAGGTCCAAGCCCTCCTAGTTTGACGACATGAAGATTTGCTTATACCATCATACACTAGGACACGATACCGAGGCTTGTTGTGCCCTCAAGGCCGTCATTTGCCACTATATGGAGAAGGACACTCTTCTCCTTGAGGACACTCTTGACCGACCCTCGACACCTTCCCATCCAACCTCTTCAACCACATCAACATCTCACCAGCAGGCCATGACCCCTTCTTCACCTCCTATCTTTGAAATCAATGCTATCCACATAACCACTAGGTCATAAAAGGACAAGGCAAAAGAAAAAGCTACCATTCCTTGGACCTACCCTTTCATCAAGCCACCTCAACTGTCCAAGCCTAAAATTTCTATTCTTGGCGCATCTCAGCCTTCTTCTTCTTCCTCTTTTAGACCGATTCATGACTCCATGTTGAAACAGCTTCACTAAATGCCTGTGAAGATGTCCCTTTATGACCTCATCCAAACCTCGCCTCAGCATTATCAAGCCCTTATCCAAGCCTTACAGGCAGCGAAGGTCCAACCTGAAGACCCCCAACCACTCGCTACCCTCATCCACTCTTTATCTCCTGTCGCCTCCATCACAGTCAGCGATTCTGAGATTCCCACATCCAACATGGAAGATCAGGATGCCACCCTCTTCATCACTACCTATGTTGATCAGACATGCATTAAACGTGTTATGATCGATGGAGGTGCCAGCATCAACATTATCTCCACCCATGCCTTTGATCATTTGGCTCTTCCCAAGAATTACGTCTCTAAGACCGATGCAATCTTGCGCTCCTTCAATGACGCCACTGCCACAACCATTGGCACAGTTGTCCTTCACATTCACATTGGTCCATGCACAGTCCCAGAGCTCTTCTATATCATTGAAGGAGAGTTTCAATACAACATGTTGCTGGGCTGACCCTGGATCTGTGCCATGGCCTATGTCCCCTCCACCCTACACCGTTGTGTGAAATTTGAGCACAACGGGCAAGTCCACACCATTCCCGCTGACCCTTCACCCTTCAAAACTTGTAACACCACCTACCGTCCAAATGACATTCTCATTCCTATCAAGCCATCAACCCTGGCACCGCCTCCATCTGCGGAAGCTTCAACTAGTTCACAACCGGTGGTCGCCCTCACCCCTCCTCTTCAAGCGACTACCAAAGACCCCTTGGAAGACATCTTTCAATGACTTTGACTTGGAGAATATCACTTGTTGACCTTAGACATGTTCCAAACTCTGCAAGAGTATGGATGCCTTCACCATAGCCCCAATTATGACCATCGAATTGAGATGGTCATGCCTTATGGTCCTCCTCACCTCCGAACCAATCTTGTCTATGGAGGGCTCAATCAAGCTCCTACTAATTGTAGCCCTCTCTCTTCACCCCAACCATTCACATCAGACTTCTCATTTCTTGGCAACCCCACCTTTGCACACACTTACCTTTACAAGTGTGCATGGAAGGGTTTTGGTTTTAGACGCTATGAGCAAGGCTCCCATCAGCCCATCAAGCCACTCAAAAATGATGATGCCAAGAAATGGTATGGCCTGAGATATCATGACCCCACTCAGGCCTCTTCAGACCTTTGCCCCGAGCCAACCATTGACCAATCTCCTCCAGGCTCACCCATTCCTCCTCCTTCACCTACGAAGTCAGTGATTTCCATCCCTCCTAATTTTTTTTGCATAAACACCATCCGCCTGGAACCCCTGACCTATTAGCTAAATGGGGTGTCCAGGTCTTTCCCTCTCATTTATCCCTCCATGATAGAAGATGAGTCGGCGACCATCAACACTGTTTGCTATGTAGACGACGATGCCATTATTTCTTACATGGGCACCAATGACTCTTTCATCCAGCACTCCCTCCCTTCTAAGACCCAGGTTATGTTAAATGAATCAACCATTGATATCAACCTCCCTTCTTCCGATGTTCCCCACATCTTAAAGATTGGCCAATCTCTAGATGCCTAAGAGCAGCTTGAATACACTCAATTCCTCTCAGACCATATCAAGGCTTTTTCCTAGACCTATAGTGACATGCCTGGCATCGACCCCACCATTGCTACCCATAACATCATCACCAAACTAGAGGCTAAGCCTGTTAGGCAAAAGCTTTGAAATATGCATCCTCGTGTTGTGCTCCTTGTCAAAGAGGAGCTTCAGTGCCTTCTTTTTGTCTCCTTCATCCAACCCATCGATTATCCGCAGTGGATCTCTAACATCATCCCAGTCACCAAAGCAACTAGGGGGATCTAGATCTGCATGAACTATCACGACCTTAACCTAGCCTATCTCAAAGATGACTTCCCTCTTCCTAACATTGACCAGCTTGTTGATCTCACGACCGGCCATGAGATGCTATCTCTCATGGATGAGTTTTCAAGATACAACCAGATCCTGATTACACCAAAAGATCAGCACAAGACTACCTTTATCACCCCATGGGGGACTTTCTGCTATCAGGTCATGCCTTTCAGCTTGAAGAACATAGGTGCCACTTATCAGCACGCCATGACTTACATTTTCCATGACCTCCTCCACAAAATCATGGAAGACTATGTGGATGACCTTCTCGGCAAGTCTAAGCTTCGCCGCGACCATTTGACCATCCTCAAGATCATCTTCTCTCACCTTCTTCAATACAATGTCTGCCTTAACCCCAAGAAATGTGTCTTTGGGGTCCTCTCAGGCAAGCTCCTGGGTTTCATCATTTCTTTTTGTGGCATCGAGATAGATCCCGCTAAAATCCATGCTATCCTCGAGATGCCGCCTCTGACCAATCTCAAGCAGCTTCGCAGTATACAAGGGAAGCTCCAGTCCATTCACCATTTCATCTCACAGCTTTCTGACCAATGCCAACCTTTTCATCATCTCCTTAAGAAGGATGTCTCCTTTAAGTGAGATAAGGACTGCCAAGAGGCTTTTAAAGTCCACAAATGCTATTTGGTCTCTCCACCAGTCCTCATTCCACCTAAAGATGACCAACCCTTCTACCTTTACATCTCAGCCACCAACCATTTGTTAGGTGCCATGATCGCGCACCGAGACAAGCATCACCGTGAGCAAGCGGTCTACTACATCAGCCAAACACTGGTCGACTATGAAACTCGGTATACTCATACCAAGAAACTTTGTTTGGCATTAGTCTTTGCCGCTACTAAGCTCTGCCATTATCTTCTCAACCACAAGACCTTTGTCATCACTCACACTGACCCTCTCAAATACATGCACTCCAAGCCATATCAAAATCAACGTATGGCTCGGTGGCTCATGCTGCTTGCTGAGTTTGATTTCGAGTTCATCCAGCAGAAATCCATCAAAGGGCAAACCATCGCTGACCAATTGGCAGATGCCCCTCTTCCTGACGATCAACCTTCACAGTGTGAGTTTCCTGATGAATCTATCGCTGCACTTTCCACCGATGATACCGTCTATCAAATGACCATGTTCTTCGACGGCTCCAAATATCAACTCGATGGGGGTGCGGGAGTCATTCTCATCCCACTCGAAGGTGAGCCCATGCCTTTGTCTTTCAAGCTTGACTTTGATTGTACCAATAATATGGCTGAATACGAAGCCTTAATATTGGGACTTCAAACCGCCCTTTCCCTCGGCATCAAGTCTATCAACATTTTTGGTGACTCACAACTTGTCGTCAATTAGATCAACGGTTCATACCTCTGTAAAAATGAAATTTTATAAAGGTACAAAAATCGTGCTGACACTCTTCTAGCCTCTTTTGACCGTTACCTCTTGTAGACTGTTCCTCGATCCATGAACAAGTTTTTGAACACCATGGCTTCTCTCGCCTCGCATATCCCATCTTCGTCATCTTCATCTAGACTTTTTGTCACGGTGCATCATGTGCCACTACCTTCATACATTTCTACTAACATCAACCATGTCAACACCATAGACTCTAGTCCATGGGATGTTTGGTATAAATAACTTGTGGAATACTTGATTCATTCTATCATCCCTCTCGATCTCTCTAGCAATGCACGATGGGCTTTCATCAAACGTACGGCTCGCTATACCATGCTAAGGGGTCTTCTCTATAAGTGAGGCTTTAACAGCCTCCTTCTTCGCTGTCTAACCTCCACTGAAGCCTCTCATGCCATAAAACAAGTCCACGATGGGATTTGTGGTAGACACTTCAGTGGAAACTTGGTTGCCAAGCGCATCCTTCACCTGGGTTATTTTTGGCCCACTCTTCATCAAGACTGTAGCAACTATGTTCGGCATTGCATCAAGTGTCAGCAGCATGCTAACTTGCTTCATCTCCCTAGCCATGCCTTACAAGTCGCTCAAAATTTATGGCCTTTTTCACAATGGGGCTTGGATCTCATCGGTGAGATTAACCCTCACTCATCTCTTTGTCATCAGTCCATCATCACTGCCACTGAGTATTTCACTAAATGGGTGGAAGCCATTCCTCTCGTCTCCACAAAAGCTGACAAAATTGTTGACTTCATCAACACCCACATCATCTATCATTTCAGTGTTCCTCACAAAATCATCACTGATAACGGCAAGTCATTCGAAAACAAAACCATCCAGAAACTCTGTGACTCATTCGGCATCAAACTCAACTTCTCTTCGCCTTACTACCCACAAGTAAATGGGCAAGCTGAGGCTTCCAACAAAATTCTGACTAAAATTCTCATGAAGGTGGTCAATGACAATGGAAGGGACTGGCACATTCACATTCCCTTCGCTTTGTGGGCCTACCGCACTAGCATCTGAACCTCTATGGGTACTACCCCTTTCTCTCTAGTGTACAGAACAGAGGCTGTCCTACCTCTCGAAGTACAGATCCCATCTCTCCACATCTCTCTGCATGACATTCTCTCCAATGATGACTTTTTTCAAGACCACTTAGCTCAACTTGAGTTACTCAACAAACGTCGTCTTACTGCCCTCAACCATCTCCATGTCTATCAAAATCGCATTAAGCGAGCCTATGACAAAAATCTATGAGAACGAGATTTCAACATCGGAGACCTCATCCTCAAAGAAAACCAACATGTGACCAATATAGAGTGAAGTAAACGAGGCAAGTTTGCCCCTAATTGGCTCAAACCTTTCATCATCACGCACAAGTATGGGTCAGGGACTTATCGTCTATCTTCTCTCGATAGACGGCCAAAACCTGAGCCTCTTAATGCCTTGCATCTGTGACCATTCTACTATTAGTCAAGTACTCATCCACTTGACATTTAACTTGAGCTCATCCCTTGAGCAATCCTCATCCTCTTAATCCTCATTCCTTTCAACCCTATTCCCCTAAACAAATTCTCTATAACCCTTTTACGATGCATGAATGCTTTGCCCTAATAAAAGGGAGCCCTTGAACATCTATAGTCTTGTCCATGACTCCAGATTCTGTCAAAAAAAAAACAAAAATAAAAAATCAAGATGTCGAAACATATCCAAGGTCACCCAATCAAATCAAAAGGCAGACTGCTCCCTCAAAGGAAAGCTATACTATCATTACTGTAGCCAATAGACTGCTCCCTCAAAGGACAGCTATTCAAACATATATAAAGCAAAAATATAGACCACTCCTTCGAAGGATGGCTATGACTAAATCTTGCTACAAACAACACTTTCTTAGAAGCTTCCCACATTGATCAGCTTCACAAATGACCACAAAGCAAAATGACATCTCTATGTAGACTTCCCGCATCAATCAGTCTGCGCCAAAAAAAAAAAAATTAGTCATGGACTTGGCTTGTAGTTGTCTCGGGGTCTCTTATAAAAAGGGGCAAGGTTATCTATGCTCTAAAAATGGGTTACCCTATCCTCACCTATCATAACACCTGCTCAAGGGACTTTGAGCTCGCTTTAATGTCAAATTGATTCGATTACCATTCTAACACAACCATGGTCAACGACGCAATGCATGAATGGGGCTCTTGGTTCTAACAACCCCTATCTATGCTATCATTCTGGTCCTTGTCAAAGGAGCAATTATGCCTTTCACTTTCTACTTACACTTGTGTCACATTTGAATTTCATTACTTGTCAAACCCACTCAACTCCAATCTCTTTTCAAACCACTCACATATCCTGTTCACACTAGTTTCTATGGACACCAATACACATGGAAACTATCAACCAGACACAATTTATGTTAAGCTTAAACCAATACTTGCTGAAGCATAAACAGACCTCAATTCATTTTTAGCATACATCCATCATGACTATGGGACATTGCTAGGGATGAAAGACCTCTCAACCAATGTTACAGAATACACCATTTGGAAAATGATGTAACATCTTTGTCTCCTCATCATTTCGACACATGACCAAGACCAATCATCGACCAATCTTCTCAACTAGTCTGAACTACATTGGTCTGAGGCCCCTTCCAATCTGGGCTATGTAGGCAGCACTCAGATGACACGATGTCTTCTGGGGTTAGCTCGACCACCCTCTGTGTGTTCATCTCTTTGATGGACAAACCTTCTCTTCTTTGACCATGACCTTGACCTCGACCAAGACCAACCAATCACTTCGACTCTTCCTCCCTCTTTGGGAGAACTACATTGGCCTGAGGCCCTTAGGACAAGGGCTATGTAGGCAGCACTCAGTTGACATGGGGTCTCCTGGGGTTAGCTCGGCCATCCTCTTCGTCACTTTCTTCCATCCCATTCTCTCGTGACCTATCAATCATATCACAGTTAGTCACATATTTTCATAATCATTAGCATAATCAGTTTCATCATGTTCATCCATAGTCATTAAACATCACCATTTAATCTAAAAATCATAACCATTCACATCAAATATCAACATCAATATCATTAATCATCATCATATAACCATTTCATTAAACATCACATTCATCATCACATTAGTCATCATAATCACAAACATAGCATCACAGCATCATCATTATACACATCATATCAAAATATGCATCAAATCAAAGTGCCATAAACATTAAACACATCCATACAATTTCTCATAACTCATGTCAATAATCCAAAATAATCTCATCATATATATCTCAAAGTTTTGTACAATCGCTCAATCTGTGCCTCTCTCTCTCTAAAAAATCACATACATCTCACATCATCGGCATGCAGGCCATTATATACATCATCTGCCCTTAAAGCTGTGGTTGTGGTGGTGGCAGTGGCTGAGAAGATGTTGTATCCTCTCCCCCCTCTGATCTGCACCATCTGCATGAATCGGTAGCAGTCGTTCGTGACATAGACCGCTATCAGCTCAACTCTGCCCTCATATCTGAGTATCGTTGTATCTAAGGAAACCCTCTAATAGCTCCCTCATAATATGCGATCTCTTCTAACACATTATTGTATCTAACTATAGATACAGTCTGTGGTGGACCCATCTAACCTACTGCTATCCCCTGTACTACCCCATGTGGCTGTGCAAATGTTAGTTGCACTGATACCGATGGTCTTGCCCCCTGTGAAAATGTCGGCTGCTGAGATGGCTGTTGCAATGGGCCCTACCCTCCAAAGCTCTGACCTGCCACTACCTGTGCCTGGGCTGTAGCCAGTTGTCCCTGTAACAGAGTGACCTACCCTGTCAGCGCTACCACCCAACTTGTCATCTCTGTCACCTGTCCTGTCACCCCTGCCAGCTGCCCCTATAAAACCGTGACCTGTCCCTACAAAATGGTCACCTGAGCTTGTGCCGCATCCCTCTCCTATCGCGTTGTGTCCCTCTCCTCATGAGTTGTATCCCACTCCCTAGTGACCTCTTGTAGATCTAGCTGGGGACCCACCTATATGCATGTGTACCATCCTGTCCACCATGTTGTGTAGGCCTCTATACACTCTAGGTTGGCTATCCCAGGTCCTACCAGTAACTCCTCAAAATCTGGCCCCTCTGTCTCCTCTGGCAGTGGGAGCGGCACCTTTATATCATCCTACCTGTACTGCGGGAACGTGGGAGGTACATCCTGTAGCAGCCCATACTAGCACCACACTCTCTCTGCTGGGATCCTCTCGAGCTCACTGGCTCGTCTCCCCCTAACCCATCTCAAGCTCTGTACCTCGACCAACTACTCTCCCTGGTCTATGAATGCTAGATATACCAAGTATGGTCTCTAGATGATATCTACTAGAATCAGGGCCTCCAATACCCCTCTGTAGTGGTCAATATCTCTGACCACTCCGTCCACCCACATCTATGCCATCACCTCATGCCATTGCCTGAATCCAACTCTGAAGCTGGCCTGGATCGCCACTAGGAGGCCGAGAGGTTGGGTAACCACAATATACTCATATGCCCAGCAGTGAAGAAGGTGGCCTACACACAGACTGTACCGTCACCACTGACTAATGCCCCATAGCTCTCAGTATACCTGGGCCAAAAAGATGGGTGCCTAGGCAAACACTATCTACTACTCTAGCATGTCCATCAAAACCCCAGTCATGGCGACCGGGAACCTACCTCCCTCCGCATCTAGCAATGCATAAATTGTGATGCCGATCATCATCAAAATAGCCAGCCAATGTGCACCCTCATTTGCCGCATATAAAGGCTCATAAGCAAAACTAGTTGAATGGTAGCTCGTCTCTGTGATGTGCTCCCCAAACAGCGTAACCATGTTTATATCGTGCACCTCTCTCGAGCATGCATAGATGTCAACTCCATGTACCAGCAGCTACAAAATCTGGTACACATCCTCAACCATGACTGTCATCTCACCCATGGGCAGGTGGAAGGTGTTGGTGGCATGGTCCCACCGCTCGATCAACGCCACCATGAGGCTCACATTCCTCACCACTCTGTAGTAGCATCTCAGCCTGCCTAGCCCCACTGTGCTCATCTGTGCCCACTCCTCGATCATCACGCCTCCGCGCATCCACATTAGTAAGGTCAGGAGGCGATCCCATAGCATCAGAGTTTGCCTCACCTGCATCTATCCACAATTAATCTCATGTTAAAACTATTCTTACTCTTCCTATTTGACCAACCATTCTGACCATCTGTGCCTAACCCGACACTTAGGAAGCCCTTGGCGTAGCTTTGACCTTTCGACTTGACCATTTTTCACCACCCTTTCTGACCAGGCAGCCACTGACATCAGTTAGCGTGTCGATGACGGCACTCACATAACCGACGTCGGTCACCTAGTGACCGACAGTGGCAAGTGAGTGACCGACGCCGTTCACTGCTTTGGCCGACGTCGGTGAACCCCCCGACGTTGGTGACTGGTTCAGCCATTAAGCCGAATGGGGTGACTCCTAAAATTTAGGGCTTCCCCCTGTGGACTCCCCAACCCCCCAAAGCACTCATAAATCATCCCTAAGCTATCCTAGACCCCCCACCCACCTTCCTAGCTACCCTCCCCCCTCAATTTCTGCCTAAAGCAACCAAAAATTCAAAAAACTAAATCAAAATAATAATCAATCAAGTAGGGCTCAGAGACCCTCCTACCTCATCTCGACATCATCAGTGTGGTGGCACAATGGGTGCCACTGATGGTGGACCTCCTGCGGGTCCTCTACTCCCCTCTGCCATCTCTTCTGTGCCAATGACTTTGCATGCTCTTGTTGGCCCACGCGCGTCCCTGCAACATCCAATCGACTCCTCTTCACTAATGTTCCTCTGCCACCTCGCACCACTCCTTGGTCAACTCTGGGTCACTTTCACTCCAACTCTAGAGCTCTTTTTTTCTCTCAGTCAACAAGTAACGAATGACTTTTGGTGGGCTGCCAATCCGGTTTTGTCAGATTTGGCAGGACACTGACATCGGCATGTTCGTGCCCTATTCCACTGATGTCGGCCAATTTAGTCCAACGTCAGTCTTCTTTGTCAACCACCGTCAGTTTTATCACTGACATCAGTAGACTTCAACCCTCTAAATTCTTCCCCATGACCAAAATCATGCCCCAATCAGTCAGCTTTCTCAGTAGAAGTCATCTTAGCCCCCTGGGGCACACTTGAGATCACTTTTGCCTCCGTTCATCGACCACCAGACCATGGAGATCATGCCTATCTCCTTAGACCCTGACCACTTCCAAGATGAATTCACCTTGGTTGTTTTTGCATGTATGCTACCCCATGACTGGTTAGCAAAATTATGCGCAGACTATTTATGACCCTCACAAGTATAGGATCGCAAGCCGGTTGATCCCCACTACTTGTGGCTTTTTGTGTTTTCTAGGAGCACTTCCTGAGCCCGAGATACCTGGAACACGATGACCATTGGAGCTTCAACTTAGATTGAATAACCCGCTCAACTACAACCAAATGCTAGGGCCTAATTATTTTAATTTTGGCACTCCTCAACCTTGACCTCGACAATCTGACCTGACCATCCCGTGAAGTGGTATATGCATAATCACGACTATTGCAGCATTCTCACTCACCCCCTCTCTATCCACCTCTCTATCAAATCGACACTCGATCTCAGGTTCCCTTCCCTCGACTCTCGCTTTGAGGGGGGAACACCTCATCCCATACCTGGGGTAACCAACTCCTGTTTTTGTCTTGTAGTTCGTCAAAAACAACCAACAAGATAAAAAGGGGCAAATGTAGACACTAAAATCATGTCTACCCCCTAGGTCTTCTTTCACCCTTAGCCCCCCTTGGCCTATGTCCTAACCTTTGTCTTAGCCCCCTCCATTTATCAAATAAATATTTTAATTTATTTGGCCCTCTTCCAACTCACCCATGCCACCTTGGATCCCCTCCTTGGATCCCCCCACCACTCTCCTAGCCTTTATTGCCCAGATCTCCCCTTTACCCTTTCTCCCACATCCATTTAAGCCTTCCCACGACCATTTTCCCCATGACCCCTTGACCCAGTGGCGTGCAAGAATGGACAGAGGCTAATTTTAGCCTCTGTCCCCATTCTTCTGCCGCTGATGTCGGCTACACTTTGGCCGACGTCGGTGATACTGTCGGTGTCGGCAACCTTCAAAATCATTTCCTGCATCCATTGCAGAACCCCCCACAAACAAAACTTTCTTGACATTTTTGCATTCGGATTTTCTTCTCCTCTCTCTTTCACTGCTAACTTTTTGGCTGCAGGTACACATCAAGCAACACTCTCCAAGGACTCTGCATCAGTTTTCTACATCAACAATAGGGACTCTGCCTTCGTCAACAGCATAAGCAATAACACCATCAACACTCCTTCAGCCAGTCACAGGTAAGTATTTTGTTTGTACTTTCATTGTGTTTTCTAGTTATTTGATTCTAAGTATTATGAACTAGATTCAGCACTCCCTAGACCAGACCAGCCCGAATCCTCATCTCCCTATCTCCCTATTGGCCTCCTCTACCCTTCTGTCCCTTTTTGACATTCTATCTATTGTCCCAGACCTCTGCACAGACTCTCAGACCGTTAACCAAAACCAGACTCTCAGACCCAGACCCCCAGACCATTCAACCAAGACCAAAACTCTGTCTCAGACTCGTCCATAGACCAAAACTCATCCAGACCTCGTCCATAGATTGCTGCCCCGACTGACGCCGGTCACTTCCCAAACCGACGTCGGTAGACTAATCGACGTCAGCAGACCCTGACCAACTGACGCCGGTGACTGTGACTAGGCTGACAGCAACATTCAGATAAGTATTTGCTTCCACTTTTCATTCAGTCTTTACCATTTTCATTCTTTTATCTTTTTATCCTCTATCAGACAATCTTTTTATTAATCAGTGGGTTGACATCCCTCAAGCTTTTGCTTCTGGGATCAAGATTTTGCTTGGCAACCCACCATCTCCTTATCTAATGCCTTCTTTGTCTTAGTCTCTTTCTTTTGCAGGTGTCATCCTCCACAACCAGAGAGGAGTTCTCACTTCATCTGAATTCTGGTGTGCAAAACTATATCTAGGTACATACAAGCCTTAGACCATTTCTTTAAGTTTCTCATTTTCTCTCTTTGAATGTGAAAAGCAAATCTAGCGTAGAAATAGTGGGTCCCAACAGATCAACAATCCACATTACATCATACATTTGGATCTAATGGTGAGAGGAGGTCAAATGGTCAATGGATCTTAAGGGAAAATGTGTGCATGACAAGTGTCAGGGATGCATTCAATAGGTAGGGGATAGATGATCCACTAGCCTTTGTATAGATTAAAATCATTAGAAGGAGTTAAGTCAACATGTTAATGAGTCGATTCACTCTTTAAAAACCAATCAGATTAAAGACAAGCCCAAGATTCTTGATGAAGGTTGGGAAGCTTTTGTTTACCATGGTAATAGGGTTTTTTAGGGTCTTCTTGATGCCTTTAAAACTTGTTTGAATGCCATAGAGTGGTCCAATTGATGCAGTAGGATGTAAAAAATATAAAGGGACCACATGTGGAGCTAATGTTGATCTCTAGTTCAATAAGTTTGATCTTATAGGATTCTTTATTGAGACTGGTTCATCGATTAAGGAAGAATCCATGTGTAATGAATTTCTATTTTCTATAGAGATAAAGTGGGGTCCAAAAAAGTGCTTTATAGACTATAAATTTTTATTGATATGGAAACTATAAGAAAACCAACTTAAATTGGTTTTCCACCTATAGATAGACCTATGATATAAAAATTAAGATAAATTAGAGATATAATTAATGTAAAGGATCTTCATTTTTCATCATGCTCATAGTGTCGACAAGCATCTGCCTAAAAGGCATGAAGTCATGTTTCAGTCATATCCATGATCATAAAGTTTTGACTTCAAATGAAAGATAGTGTGAAGAGTTAAATAAAAGGTGTAATATTAGGAATTGTATCTAGGAGAATTCAATACACCCTTAAAACCTTTGGGGGCTTTCTCACTCAACAAGCCATGAATAGTGTTATGATTGATCAAAAAGGGTGGCAAGGCTTTCATTAGCTAAAGGTAATGGCTCAGGTTCAATTAATAACCTAGGATAAGTGTTCTTTTTCTAATAACATGTTTGGACATCTTTTATTGGCTAAAGGTGATGGCTCAAGTTTAATTAATAACCCAAGATAAGTGTTCTTTTTCTAATAACATTTTCGCACATCTTTTTTTTGGTCTCTCTTCTCCTTTATATCCTGGTCTCATTCCCATGGTGGGGGTTCTCAGCTTTTTAGAATTTAAATTTTTCTTTTATAAGATAAGGATACTCATCGAGACTCTTGAAAAAGTGTGCTTGTTTGATAAGGTTAAACTCTATCAAAATATTGTAAGAATTACCTTTTGAAGTAATAAGATCAACTCTTTGCTTGTCTCTTATTTTTAATCAATGTTTAACATGCTTGTGTATGGTGAATTTGTGAAGGAGATTCTTTGTAGTTTACTATCCTTCTATTTTCCTTTTTAAAGGTGCTTTCAAGATAATGTGCAATTCTATATTAGTGATCTATTTGGAACCTCTTCCATGAAATATTTATGCAATTGGTGAGATTGTGACATTGAGGAAGCCATGGTTATCTTTTATTGATCCATTGTGTATTCAAACTTATGTGAGTGTCCATTCAAATTTGGTGCATCATCTTTTTAGATTTCTTAGGAGCCCTTATCATCTTTTTAATCCTTTTCCCCATGAAACATTAGTTTAGCATTAGTCTTAGGTGAGCATCAAAAGGAAGTTAGCCTTCTCTAGAGGTTCAGTCCCAACATAAGTTACCCACAGCTTAGGATTATTCCAATATTATAGCTTAATTGGAGAGAGACTGAATAACCCTCTCCAAGGGTGAAAATTTAGCCTATAATAAGGACTTGGTTGATCCAAATGGGAAATTAATCTCAACATTTTGTTGAAACAAGCTATGAACTCTCTCATTTGTTCATCATCTTGTTTCTAGATTTGGAAGAAATTTGACAACAATGCACACACACCCACAACTAATTTGAATTTATTTGATAACTTATTATTCAAGGAGTCCTAATTCACAATATATCCATATTCTAGGTTCTAAAATCACTTAGCAGTAAGTCCTATGAGAGTCTCAACAAAACCCCTAATAGTGAAATATTCATGCACAACTCCCAAGATGTTACAGGATTCTATGAAGGATAGGATATGGTTATCTATATATTTATCACTTTTGCCTAAAAACTTTAAAAATATCTTCTTTTAGCTTGAAGTTAATTCATTTTATTGGGCCAAATTTTGTGGGTTAGGAATTTGACTCAAGAGATGATGGTTAGTATTGTGTTAATTTTAAAATGAAAACAAAATAAAAGAAACACACTAAATAACATGACATCTCTAGGCCTAGACACTAGGAAGAGGTTAGTTAACAAACATGAATAAAACACACAACTAAAATTCAAAAGAAACATTCTTTTACCTTCCTTGGTTGCTCTAAAATACTTGTCGTAGTAGCTTGCTTGGCTTATGCTCATGAAGTCTTCATCAAAGGAGGCTTGGCTATCTCCTCTTCTCCTTGGCACCTTGTGGCTTTGGCTTGGATTGAAATCAATTTGTAATGGTAACACTGATTTCAATGTATTCTTGAAGATATTTGTGAATTATAACTTTGCACCAAAAATAGCTTAGAAATGATGTTCATGGCCTCTCTATTTATAGATTTTTACAAATAGTTAGAATCAATTTGAACCATCCATCTCAGGATTGAGATGTGTGGCTAAGGATTAATCCAATTATGAAATTAAAATTGATAAATAGGTTCATTAATATTTAGGATAAAGGATTAATTAAGAAGCATGGAGGGCATTGATGCAGCATAGGAAACATGAATCTTGATATTTATGGCATTTATGGGCTAGGGATGTCTTCTAAAGAAATGAGGTCACCTGATGATGCAGATATTCAATATTCATTTCCAAAAAAAAATATTCAACAAGTTTATATGAAATTCTTAATTAGTCTCTAGTTTGATTTAATTAGCTCTTAAGCATGATTAAGCACTTTGTGCATAAATTACTAAAATTGATTAGAATGTCTTTTTATTGATCCAAAATTTGACTGAATTAGAATTAGAATTCAATGTCAGATGAGCTGGATCCATTATCCAATTTAGGATGTTACCAAGACAAAATAACAAAGGCACATGTCTCGTGCAAGATATTTTACATTAAAAAGCAATCCAGAGCACCCAGGTGCAAAATTGGCATTTTGACTCGAAATGATCTTATCAAAGCTAGTTGGACCATAAATTAAATTGCCCCATTTAGTGATATCCTAGTCAAAATTGGCACTTTAATATGTCAAATTCAAAGTTTCTAATGTTTTTTAGTGTTTTTAGGCCAAATTGTGCCTTTTGGTGGAAATTAGTCAAAATCCTAGTTGGAGGTTATTGGTGGCTAGTTTTAGGTGTCTATAGTTTAATCTGTATTCCAAGTTATATCCCTGAGTTACACTTGTTAATCATCTCTAATTGGGGCACCATCAATTTTAGCCAATCCAGGTCTGCTTAATGATTATAACCACCTATGGGCAAATCATTATTTTGACTTTTATTCCTGATTATAACTGCCTTTGGATTAATCAACATCCTTTTTACATCAATGCATGCAAGCATTTTCTCATTTGGATTAATCTCAATCATGTATTAATTCCACCTTTTGCTTGCTTCTTTTTGAGGGACCATCCATTAGCAAATGTGATGGCCACTCCCTCGAGGGGGCATCATCATAGGCTTCCAAAAACTATTTGAAGCTTTGTCATTTAATCATCATCTTTTTTTTGGTATACAGGACATTTCTCATTCTTTGAGAAGACATTTCTTTGCCTATACTTTATAACATCTTCCCAAATAGGGGCAAACTATAGACACCTAAATCTGGCCACCGATGACCTCTAACCAAGCTTTTGACCAATTTCCATCTAAATGCACAATTTGGCTTAAAAACACTAAAACACTAAAATAATATGAAATTGATATAGTCAAGTGTCAATTTTGGCTATGGTATCCCTGTTGATGCAGGAAAATGCACCTAGTGATAGGAAGTCAAAATCTTGTCTTCTCCTTGCAACATGGAAACTCCCCTCTCGCCTGTGGGACTGGCGAAGCTGGAGGGGAGAGTCTCTAGATAAGGGCTAGCTCCCTTTGATGCATCGTGTTTGTTCCAGCAAGTGCAAAACACATATATATAGGTAGATATAATGGGGGGTGAAAAGGGAAGAAAAATGCAGGAAAACAAACTACTCTAAGGAGGTGATACACCAAAACAAGATGACCTTCTCACATCCACTCTCAAAATTAGACAAACAAATTTATACGCTTCACCCTTAGTAGAAGAAATAGTCTGCAGAACTTGACAGGGAGGTTTAAATGGAAAAATATAGAAAAAGGAGGTTTACCAAAGTTGTTGTAAGAGGCACTTTGTAGATAATCCCTTCTATTTTCTGCACCCCAAAATAGAACTCTCTTCCTATCAGCTGCAAATGGCACCTTGTAGATGACTGGTGTGTTGGTGTTGAACCTGTGAGAGCATCAAAAGACAATGACTAAACACAAATCAACACTTAGAACATACACATAATATTTATCCAAGAAGAGAAAAATCTATGTTTATAGATTTAGGTAGAAATTTTAGCAGGGCTGTGCCTTGTAAAATCATGAAAAGATGATTACAAAATGACCAAGTTCATAATATATGTGAGAAACTAGGAAGTCCATTTGGTACTCCATCTTTACAAGTGAAAATCACGTCCCTTCATTGGGAAGAACAAGTCGCTCAAAACATTTATGAGCTATGCTTTTTGTCTTGTCTGTAAGGCCACTTCATCAAGGTGATTACACAATTTGTCTACTCATTAAATGTAAAATGGAGAAAACTGATTGCATTGCTAGCTATTTGCATCCTTTAGTGATCAATTGCAACCACTATTTCACCTACTGGAGTCACTTCTCAAATTTGCACCACTTAGACTAACTTCTTACTCACCCATGCTTGTCTCCTTGTCCTTTTCTCAATTTTGTCTCTATCTGGCTCCTTTGGCCCTCGGGGGTGAACATTCAAGCAGGTCACTACATTTTGGCTCCTGGTTAACACTCTTTCACTTGAAAGCAAATAAACTTTTCATTTCATTAATTTTGACGTCCCTACAGCTGTCATGCTTTAAACACCAACAGATATTTCACCTTCTTGAATTTGACGGCTTCCTGAACATCGCCACTTTGAAAAACCAACTGCTATATTGTTTTACTAAATTTGACGTCCTCTGGGACGTCCTCAGGTCTTTCGTTACGCCAGTCGGGTCCATGAGGCTTTGTCATTCTATGGCTTATCTCTCTTTGCCTTGTATATTTCTTAGCACAAGTCTTTTTGAAAAGTCCCTTTAGACTTTGACCGAAATTCCCCTGCAAGGGCACCTGCCCTTCGGGGTCCTTCAGTGGGTCTCTTCGTTTGCCAGACTACCCCCTAGGCTCCCGCAGATAAATTATCTGTGAACAATTTCCCTGAATTCGGGTCTGCCTTTGCTTGGTCTTCCTTCCACAGACTTTGTTTTCTGCAAACTTTTTGTGTGCGGACATTTTCCCACAGACAAAAGTTCATGGAAATTCCATTTGCTCTTCACTTTTATATTGAGCTGCCCCTGAATTCCTTCAAAAATTTTGTTTGAAGGAATTCCTCTGAGCAAAAAGTCTGAAGGAATTCGGGACTTAGTCTTTTGAGCAAAATGAACTTTGAACTAAACCTTGAACTTTGAACTTACCCAATCCTTTGCATTTAAGCGCCTGCCCCTTTGTAAGGGCCTTTTGAATTTGAAGACACCCCTTCAGCTAAGGGCATACCCTTGAACCAAGCTAGTGACCTAGGCCCGTTGAACCAAGACCGTTGAACCAAGACCATTGAACCAAGATGGTTCAATGGTTCAATGGTTCAGCCAAGCGCGCCAATGAACTGTCGAACCAATTAAACCAAGCCTCTTTGAACCAAAATATTGAACCAAAGGCCGTCGAACCAATTGAACCAAGCCATGAACTAAATTCCTTAAACTCGCTGAAATTGAAAAATACTGTCATTAAAATAGCAGGGGAAGAGGGTGACCAAAAATTTTGCCTATGGGCAAAATTGGTCAACAATCCCTAAATAGGGCAGTGTAATTTATGATCTAGCTAACTTTGATTAGATCATTCCAAGTCAAAATACCAATTTTGCTCATGGGTGCTCTAGATGTAGACACCAATATTGTGTCAAACCCCCACTTGGCCCCCTTCTAAAACATTAACACTCCTAACCAACACTTGCACACTTTATTAATTTAAAATAAATTACTTATTTTAAACTAATCACCTCACCACGACACCTCACCTAGACACCTCGCCTAGACACCTCACCCTAATACCATTTCTTACCCTATGAGTCACCCTAAGACTAAGTCCTCCAAATCCTAACTACCTAAGACCTATTCTCACTCCATCCCAACCTCCTAACTAACTCTCGTGCCTAATAAACCTATCTTTTGACCGTTCTCCAATAGCAAATGCACTTGGCAGATGGAGGAACAGACAAAGGGCTAAAAATAGCCCTTTTACCCATTCTCTAGCCACTGACATCAGTCAACTGTCGATCGACGCCGGTGGGTTCATCGACATCAGTTACATAAGCCTGGCTCTAACCTTGAGTTGCCCCCTGCCACTTCGCATATTGACGTGCACACTCTGAGACTAAGCATCAGAATTCAATTATCGCTCCTCTAGCTACAAAAACTCTACACAAGTCACTCCAGACATTGGATTGAAAACATTTTATGAGGTCTTCGACATCAGCCACAATAGGAATAAGCATCCTGACACCCTTGGGTCTTCACCAAAAAGTTAAGTATTCTTCTGGTCTCCATTTCAAAGTTTTAGAATAACTTGGTAATTAGTTTCTATTGACTATTTTTGAATACTATAAAAGAGACCCAACTTCCTTCGTGGAAGGGCTGAAAAGCCTTCCTCTTATTCTCTTCCTCTTCTCACACCTACCCTCCACCTTTTGCCCTTCCTCAGACCCTATTCACCTCCCTGTAACCCTACACAAACCTCCAAACTCCCAGAAACTCCTCTGTCCACCACAGAAATACCCTGAAACCCATCCAAATCCCACTACCCCTACTGACATCGGCAGTCTAATCAACGTCGGCACCATTTACCTACCGACATTGGTAGACTAACCGACGTTGGCGACTGTGTAAGCCAAAAAACTTATGCAAACAGCCCAAAGACCAGACAAAACCTTTGACCAGCCTGTTGTAACACTCTAAGACACATGGACTATAGGCAATAGGTACACAATATTCTACCTTTCCATTTCTTTAAGTCTTTTATCATTTCTTTTTATACAAATCTCTTTTCTTTAAATAGTGGACTATCATCCCTTACGGAGCTTTACGCTTCCAAGACCAAGTGCATAGCTTAGCAGTCCACCATATCCTATTCTAACATTTTCTTTGTTCAAGTTTCCTTCTTTCTACAGGTGTTTCCTCCACATCCAAAGAGGATTTCCTACAATGCTTGGATACGATGCACAACTTAATATAGGTAACGTACAAACCCCTAACCCTTAACTTTAGTTTCTTCTTCTTCTGAATGTAATTAGCAAAAACACAGAGAAACATTCTAGCATGCTCGGTGGGACCCTAGAGTTTTCCTTGGGTTCATTCTTTTAAAAAATCAAACTTTCATATAGATGCATTAGGAAAATATTCTCTTTTTGCATCCTTCTTCTATCTCTTTATTTTGAAAAGAAACCATTAGCAGAAGTTAAAAAGAACATTTTTCTTTTTCTTCTTGTCACTTCTTGCCTATATCATAGAGTAGTGCAAATTCATACTCTTAACCTCTTCTCAATTGTTTGCATTTGAACAAAATATTTCAATTTGGGTTAAAAAACTATTGCATTTCATTCTTGCTTGAATGCATACTTAGCCCACTTAGTAATTAAAAGCATTATGAATAAATCATAGTGCACAAATGTTACACAACTAGACCACAATCACAATCAAATCAAACATATAACATACTTGAGACAAGGCCCATCTAGGATTTCATCACCTAGAGGATACCTTACCCCACCTAGCGATCCTACTTGGACTTCACTACCAAGAGGAGGACGCACTCTGTTCTCTGGTAGAGTATAAACTATAGGCAAAGTATATATTAGCTAAGCAACCCAACTCGGCTCTGGGTTCGTGAAGTGAAGGGAGCAAGCCCTAGCACCAAGCCACGTACTAAACCTAACATAGATTTTTGAGCACTAAAACATAACCTGAAACTAGCCATAGACTTCCTCTTTAGGACTTGTTCTACAAGCCCAATTCCCAAACACATTGTATTAAAGCATAAGCCACCACGACTCTAAAATTTATTCCTAGGAATCTAACATTTTAGAGGTTGCTTGCCTAATCATTTATTCTATTATTTTTCTCTGATTGTTTGAGCTGGTAAGGTTGCATCATTCTGAGGTCTAAAACAACTCAAATTTTTTCTTCCTTCAAAAAACTATCAGTTTTTTGTGTTTCTGGAATTACACAAAAACTGACATCAATTTTTCCACCGACGTCGGCAACTCATCTTCATCGACATCAGTTTTCCCACTGACATTGGCAACATTTTCTAACCGATATTATTTAAATAACTGACATCGATCACTGTCAACAAATTTTCTTTCCAAACAGCAAGCTTAAAACCTGACTTTTTTGTTGTTAAACACAAATTCTAGTTTTCTAAAACTGAAACACATAGTTTTTGAAACCTAAATCCATTTCACCTTGAATGTTTTTGACATGTAGTCAAGCCAAATCTCTTGTTGACCACACAAGTCAACAACCACTCCCACCTTCGCCCTTCAGACCAAGTCATCTAATGGAGTATACTTCAGACACTGAGCATACTCTTATCCAACCAACCCTCGATCAACCTCCTATTGTTCCCAAAGGGGATCAAGATTTTGAGAGATTCCTTGACCACAACATCAAGGCTCTCCAACACTATCTCGCTAGAAGCCAAACGTGAGATCCTTCAAGTAACCCTATTTATGGGATGCCAACTTCCTTGGTTGAAGCGATAATGATATCAACAGCATCCGCTACCCAACCTATGGTCACTCAGGCCATTGCCTTGACCAGTAACCCAACCATGGCCAATGTTCAAGATTTGGCCTCCCCTTCTATTTCTGGACCTACCTCCATTGGGGTTTCTATACCCCCTCAACCATAAACAATTCAACCAAGTTTGATACCTTTCCAAAACTTGATTGTCTCTATCCCACCCACTCTTGCTCCTATAAACACAAGAGTGACTACCTATCCTTTCACTAGTGTTTCTGCCATTCAACACCCTTGGCGGCATCTAGTCAAGTTTTGCCCTCCAACTTTGTGGTCCAAGCCCCCTTGGCCTCAACATTGGCCCCTATGACGAACTACCAATATGTTGCACCTATAAAAATGCAACCAAGTACGTCATACACCCCTCCCAATGCTTTCTAGGTACCCTATAGCTTAGGGGGTGCCCCTCATGCCAATCCATCTGATGATCTAATTAAGATGTTGATGGATAATATGTCCAACCTTGAGACATCTATTTCAGGTTCAAAGAGTGTTCTTTCATACGAACAAATCTGCAATAAACCTATCCACCCTTCAGCTCTTATTCGACCATACCCTAGCCAGTGGGAACTCCCAAAATTTACTCGCTTTCAGAGTAAAGAGGACCCAAAACAACACCTTTGAGCGTTTAGACACGCTTGTTACCTCATAGCACATGATGATGCGTTATTAATTTGCACATTCCCCATGTCACTTGTTGGCGCCACCTTTGACTAGTATAGCTCTATTACCAGTCATTCTCTCTTCACCTTCACTCAACTTACTCAGCTATTCCTTGACCACTTCTCAATCAACATCACCAAGAAGGTCTCTATCATGGACCTTTATTCCATTAAATAATTTGACGATGAATCAATAGCAAACTTCATCGCCCATTGGAGAGGTTTGATCAACCAACTCTCCTTTTCACTACCTCAACCTGAGCTCATTGAACTCTTTTCAAGAGCATGTGCCAAGCACATCTCATCCACTTTGTGGGTTTAATCTTTCCACACATTTGATGAAGCTTTCACTATGGCCTGAAAGCTTGAACTCTGTGCAGTCGAAGAGGATAGAGTCAAATTGTGTAGTAAAAATACCAACACAAAATCTAATGACCCTTCTTCTTCCAAATTTTCTTTTTCTCACTCCAAATCCAAGGGATCGGTGAATGATGTGGTCCTTAGGTCATCATCTTCTACCACAACTAACCAATCTGAACCTTCCACACCACAAAACAATTCCAACAATGGTATATACAGTGTCAATACACTCCAATAGGAGAATCATACGCTTCTGTATTAGATAAACTAGTAAAGCAGGGAGTCCTCAACCTCCCTCAAATCTGACCACCCCAATTTGATCCCTCACGAGCCATCCCTGAATGGTATAGGGAAAATGACTTTTGTAATTATCATTGTGTCAAGGGTCATGACACGGACAATTGCAAAACCTTCAAAAACATTGTTCAAGACATGTTAGACAAAGGGGACCTTGTTTTGGATAACCCAAATGCACCGGCTAACCAAAACATAGATGTCTTTAGGTAACCATTTCCTAACCATCCCCCAAGTCAGAACAATGTTCAGACCATGGCCAATGACCCTCAAGAGCGCAACATACACACGATCAACACGGTCTTTCCTGTTATTCCTAACCAACCTCTCCCACAATCTGAAGAGGTTGGTTAACCCATTTCTCCACCATGGGTAGAAGAGCCTATTTTACCCATATCACTCCCACGCAATGAAGAGATCCCTTTGCCTCACCCTCTTCCTCGTGTGGATGAGCCTATTTTACCCATATCACCCCCACGACATCAAACACCTCCTTTACCCATTCTTCTACCTTGTGAGGAACCCATATTACCTGTTCCTCTTGCCCCTACCTTCCCTCTTCCTCTACCATTGGAAGAAGTTACCATTCATACCCCACACCCTCATGTAGAAGGGGCCATCATCCCTCTACTTCACCCTTTAGAGGATCCTTCCTCTCCTATTTGTCCTCCACTGATGGAGGATAGTCCTCCATCTACCCCCCTTTCACACGTAAGAGAGTCTACTTTGACCTCTCCCATATTGGAGGACGCTTTGACGGTACCAATGCCGGTGGCCCCACCCTCATCCTTCTTATTACCAATGGAGGATCATACTTTCTACACCCCCAGACCACACATGGAAGGCATGATCATCCCTGCGCTCTATCCTCTCAAAGAGCCACATTCTCCAATCCCTTCTCTGCTGAGAGAAGAACTTGCCACCTCACCCACTTTGACCGAGGTAGATCCAGTGATGGTTCTCTCTCACCTTTGGCCCGTGATTGCTGCATCCAACATGTTTTTGCTCTTGTGATCACCCAAATCCTCTAAATCACTGACTGCAAGACCTCGCGTGATGTCGCCTAAACCCTTCTCTCGATTGGCAAAAAACTTAAGATTTCTCCATTCTAGGAACCTAAAACATGAGGCATTATGGGAGCAACTTAAAGCTCCTTATCTTACACATCCCACTTTGCCTTATACTGCCAATATTTCCATGACAATTCACCCCAAAGTCTCTGACGAGGAGTGGGTTTCCACTTCTAAATCATCAGAAGCTCAGCCTTCCATGCCTAAATCCAAAACCCCGCAGGCTTCCACCATGCTGAAGCAGATTAGATCTCTTGGTGTTCACCTGAATCAAACCTCACTCACCCACAAATGAAGGTAGACTTGAACCTCACCCCACACAATAGTGGTCCTCGTACCAAACTAAAGAAGGGTGCTAAACCACGTCAGAGAACTCCTCCCCCACCTTCACCATTACCCTTTATCTTGGGTCCACATCCATCTACTTTAATAGGAGTGCTCCCAACTCCAACACCTCACAAAAACAAATCTCCTCCATTACTCCCTCTACCCATCAAACATATATTTCCTCCAAAAAATTTGACACCTCTCACCATGAAAGTGCCATCTACGCATGTGGTCACACCACCAAACAAAAAGATGGTACGAAAAACTCCTCCTACAACTCTTAAATAAAAGTTGTCAACCCCTACTGCAACAAAGAGTGCAGACCCATTAGTGGGGTCCTATGCTTCACTATTATGCCAATTGTTGCAGTCTTCTAGCATCATTCTCTCACTTATTAAGCCATACCAACCTCTCAGATCAAAACCATCTTGGTTCGACGACACTCAAATCTGTGTGTATCATCGCACACCTGGGCATGATACTAAAAAGTGTCGTGCTCTTAAGGTTGTCATTCGTCAACACCTAAAAAAAGACACCCTTTTCATCAAGGATCCTCTTGACCACCCTTTCAACAAACTACCGACACCATCCCACGCCTCCCAAACCTCCTCACCTAAATCAGGATGCCATCATCAAACTATGCTCCCTCTACCACCTTCTCCCCCTTTATTCAAAATCAACACCATTAATGTGGCCACCAAGTCACAAACCTTGAAGGATAAAGGAAAAGAGTAGGTCTCTATCCCTTAGACATATCCATTCGTCAAGCCTTCTCAACCACCAAAACCCAAGATTTATATCTTGGTCACATCTCAACCAACATCTTCGGGGTCAATTCATGACTCCATGGTGAAACAACTTCACCAAACCCCTGTGAAGATGTCTTTGTATAACCTAATACAAAGCTCTCCGCAACATCACCAAGCATTGATCAAAGCTTTATAGGCAGTGGAGGTCCAACCTGAAGACCCCCAACCACTAGCTGCTTTAGTTAAATTGTTACCAACCGTTGCCTCCATCACCATCAGTGATTCTAAGATTCCAGACTACAACCTGGGAGATCAAGATCTCACCCTCTCAAACTAAGCCTATCAGGCAAAAGCTTTGCAGGATGCATCCTCATGTCGCACTTCTTGTCAAAGAGGAGCTTCAATGTCTTCTCTCCGTCTCATTTATCCAACCCATTGATTATCCACAATGGGTGTCAAACATTTTCCTTGTAACAAAAACAACTAGGGGAATTCGACTTTGTACTGACTATCGTGACCTCAACCAAGCATCAACCAACTTCCTAATCATCTTCATATCTACCAAGCATCGACCAAAAATGTGCCTATAACAAAATTTTGAAAGAGCGAGATTTCAAAATCAGAGATCTCATCCTTAAGGAAAACCAACACGTGACCAATATGGAAAGAAGCAAACGAGGCAAGTTTGCTCCTAATTGGCTCAGACCTTATATAATAACGCACAAGTATGGATCATGTACTTATCATCTGTCTTCTCTTGAAGGCCAGCTGGAACCTGAGCCCCTTAATGCCTTGCATTTATGACCATTCTACTGTTAACCAAGTAATCATTCACTCGGTGTCTAACTTGAGCTCATCCCTTGAGCAACCCCCATCATCCTCATTCCTATTCCTTTCAATCCTTTTTCCCTACAAACATTAGTCAACCCTTTTTTAAAGCATGAATACTTTGTCCTAGTAAAAGGGAAACCCCTAAACCTCTATAGTCTAGTCCACGACTAAAAGTTTAGTTAACAAAACAAACATAAAATTGGGATGCCTAACAAAATATTCAAAGGTCATAAACTATAAATGTAAACTGCCCCCTTAAAGGACAGTTGCATTATTACTGTAATTAGTAGACTGCTCCCTTGAAGGATAGCTATTCAAAAACATCAAAACATACAAAGCAGAATTTAGACCACTCCCTCGAAGGATGGCTATGACCAAATTTTGCTACAAACACAACACCCTCTCAGAAGCTTCCTGTATCAATCAGCTTCACCTGACCACAAAACAAAACAACATCCCCAAGTAGACTTCCCGCATTGATCAGTCTACCAAAAAAAAATTGATTGACAAACTATTAAGTCATGGACTTGCCTATAGTCATTCTCAGGGTCACCTATAAAAGGGGCAAAGTTATCCCTGCTAAAAAGGCTTATGTTATCCTCACATAATCAAACCTAATACCCCAACATACCCAAGGAATTTTGAGCTCACTTAATGTCAAGTGATTAGAATAATTCTCTAACACAAACCAATGGTCAATGACGTAATGCATGAATGGAGCTTTTATTTCCAAAAACTCTATTTATGATATCATTATAGTCCTTGCCAATGAAAGAGCAATGCGCCTTTCACTTCCACCTTCGTCACATAAAACCAAACCAAAACATTTTCTAACCAAACCAAACCACAAAATTTTCTAACCACTAATATAACCTCATGATTTATTTAATACAAATACCAATTTGTGTTATATGAATTATTATATCCCATTCACATTAGTTTCTATGGAAAACAATACACATGGAAACTATCAACCAAATGCAATTTATGTCAAAGCATATACCATCACCAATATGGGAACCTGCTGAAGCATAAATAAACTCATTTCATTTTTAGCATACACTATCACCAATATGTAAAATTGCTAAGGATGAAAAACCACATAACCTATGTTATAGCATACACCATCACATAATATGGAAAAGGCTATAACATCATCATACCCTCATCATTTCAAGCATGTACCATCACACATGTGGAAAATGCTAAAAACACTAACATAACCAAAACAACTAACACAAAGTCACATCTATAACATGTCAATCTCTCAAGCATCTCATCTATATATAACTGTCAAATGAAAGTATACATCAAAAATATCTAAAATAGTACAATATATACATGTCTCTCTCTCAAAATATATGTACATCTCACGTCAACGGCATGCAAGCCGGTATATACACCTAACTACAAACACCTCAAGGCTGTGGTGGTGGTCATGGTTGCGAAGACGCCAAATCATCTCCACTCTCTGACCATCACCGTCTCTGAGAACTGGATGCAGTGGCATGCAACACAAATCTCTGCTGAGCTCACATCTCATAATATCGCTAGATTTGTAGAAACTCCTTGATGACACCCTCATAATACATGATCTCATCCAATGCAATATTGTACCTAGATATAGGTATAATTTGCAGTGGACCCATCGATCCTGATGCCCTGCCCTGTAGTGAACTCTGTGGCTGTGGTTGAGGTGGCTACTGTGGTGGTGGCTAAATTGGCTCCTGCACTGGCTACTGTGGTGGTGACTGAATAGGGCCCTACCCTCCAAAACCCTGCCCTACCAATACCTGTGCCTAGGCTGCGGCCATCTGCCCCTGTAATGTAGTCACCTGTCCCTGAAGCACTGCTACATGTGCTCATGCTGCATCTCTCACCTGAATGGTGGCATCCCTCTCTCTATTGACTGTCTATAGATCGAGAGGTCATCCCCTCTAAACCCCTGCATACTGACCTGCCCACCAAGCTAAGTAGGCCACTGTACACCTTAGATCTACCACACCAAGACTTGTGGGTATCTCCTCAAAATTTGGCTGCTCTATCTCCTCTGGCAGTGGGAGTGGCACCTCAATGTCATCTCACCTATACTATGGGAAAGCAGGTGGCACATCCTATAAAATCCTATACAGACATTGTACTCTCTCAGTAGGAACTCTCTCGAGGTCGCTGAATTGCCTGCCCCTCACCCATCTCAAGCTCTAAACACCCACCAGCTGCTCTGCCTAATCTCTGAATACTGGATATAATAGGTATGGCCTCTAAATGATATCTACTAGGATCAGGGCATCCAGTACCCCCTTGTAATAATCAATATCTTGGACGATGGCATCCACACGTGTCTGTGCCATGACCTCTCGCCACCACCTGAAACTAACTCTGAAGCCAACCTAGATCGCTACTGGGAGGCCAAGAGGTCATGTAACTACTATGTGCTCATACACCCAATAGTGCAGGAGGTGGCCCACACACAAACTATACCGCTACTGCCAGCTAATCCCCCATAGCTCCCTATAAAGTTGAGCTAAAAGTACTAGAGCCCACGTAAAAACTATCTGCTCCCCTACCATGTCTGCCAACACTCTGGTCATCAAGATCAGGAATCTCCCTCCCTCTGCATCAGGAAGGGTGAATACCATGATACTGATCATCATCAAGATGGTTAGTCGATGCCCAACCTCATCCGTAGCATAAATTGGCTCATAATCAAAAATTGTTGAATGGTAGGTCACCTCAGCAGCGTGCTCCCCAAACAGTGTCACCATATGAATGTCATGCTTCTCTCTCGAGCATGCTTATATATCTGCCCCATGTATTAGCAACTACAAAATCTGGTACATGTCCTCTACTGTCATAGTCAACTCTCCGATCGGTAGGTGAAAGGTGTTGGTGGTATAATCCCACCGCTCAATCAATGCCACCATCAAACTGACATTCCTAGCTACTCGACAATATTGCCACAACCCACCAACCCCTACAACAGCCATGTGCACCCACTCCTCTCCTATAATGTCTTGACGCATCTGCATCAACAATGTCAAGAGATGATCTCGCAGCATCAATGTCTGCCTAGCCTGCATCCAACCAACAAAAATGCAACAATGTTAACTAACATTATGCAAACAACCATAAACCTCTTTGACTCTTCTTCCCTTTCTGGGAGAACTACATTGGCTTGAGGCCCTTAAAATAGGGGCTATGTAGGTAGCACTCAGTTGACACGGGGTCTTCTGAGGTTAGCTCAGCCATTTGCCCATTTGTCTACCTAATGGACCAACTAACCAAACCTATATGCTAATCACTACACCTGGGAGTGCCTCGACATGACTTCAGCCCTCTGAATTATCATTTTCAAACTTTTTTAAGGCCTAAACAACATTTTAAGGCAATCGACATCAGCTAAAGTGCTAAAGATGGCACCTACCTAATCGACGTCAGCACCTAACTGACCGATGTCAGTCACTTGTCGGCCGATGTCGACAGAACTGCCAGCATCAGTGACTGGTTTGGCCCTAGAGCCGAATGGGGTGAGCCCTAAAAATTAGGGATTCCCCATTTTAACCCCCAAATCTTCCTAAAACTACCTAAAACTAACCTACCTAACCCACCCACCCTTCTAATTACCCTTCCCCCTGATCTATTGCTCAAAACTCAAAAAATTACAAAAGTTAAACCAAATTCAAACACACTCAAAATTTCACAAAACAAACCCTACCTCATCTTGTCATCATCGTCGAGGTGGTATAATGGGTGTCGGTGCTAGTGGTCCTCCTGCAGGGCCTCCTTCAATGTCTGCCATCTCTGTCTACCCCATCCCCTCAATCCAATCGTTGGTGGCCCACAACGCTCCCAAACTCTCACAACACTCCAAACTCACCAATACTCCTCACCACTCACACAATGACACCTAGCACGGCTGACACAGACAAATTGGAGGTCTCTATCACTCAACACCTCATAGCTCTCTTTTTCAACACTTTAAAAGTCACAAATGACTTTTGGTGGACCTCCCATCCGCTTTTGTCGGGTGTGGCATGCCGCCGATGTCGGCAAAACCATGTCCTAGGCTGCCAACATCAGCCTATTTCCACTGACATCGGCAGTTAAATGCTTTCTACATAACCAACATCGATTTCCTAACTGACGTCGACAACATCAAAACATAGGTCTTCTTTCCCATTGCCCAAAATCTTGCCCAAACAACTAGCCCTAACACTAGAAGTCATCTTAGACTCCTCATGGGGCACATTGGAGATCACATATATCTCCCTAACCGCAACAAACTACACTTGAGATCACTTATATCTCAGCCTGACTCGACAAATAACCTTAGAGATCACAACTATCTCCTCAGACCACGACCATTTTTGAGACAACTTGGCCTTGGTTGTTTTGATTTGCATATGCTACCTCACGAATAGTTAGCAAATTGTACGCGCCCCTCACACCTATTGTTGGATCGCGACCTAGTTGATCCCCAATATTTGTGACATTTTCGTGTTTTCTAAGAGCACTTCCTAGCCTAGGATACTTGGAACATGACGACCATTAGAGCTACAGCTTTGATCATTTAACCCAATCAGCTACCAATGAGCTGGGGATCGATTACTTCGATTTTAGTCCTCCTCAACCATTAGAGCTACAGCTTTGATCGTTTAACCCAATCAACTACCACTAATAAGTTGGGGACTGGTTATTTTGATTTTAGTGCTCCTCGACCTTGCCTGCGACAATTTGACCTGCCTATCACGTGAAGTAGTATACGCACAATCTCAACTATTGTAACGTTCACACTCCTACCTCATCTTACCCATCCACTGCCTATCAAATCAACACCTGATATCAGATTACCTTCCCTCAACTCCTACTTTGAGAGGGAATACCTCATCCCATACCTGGGGCAACCTACACCTATTTTTGTCTTGAAGTTCATCAAGACAAACCACAAGATAAAAAAGGGCAAATGTAGACACCAATATTGTGTCAAACCCCCACTTGGCCCCCTTCTAAAACATTAACACTCCTAACCAACACTTGCACACTTTATTAATTTAAAATAAATTACTTATTTTAAATTAATCACCTCACCACAACACCTCACCTAGACACCTCGCCTAGACACCTCACCCTAAGACCATTTCTTACCCTATGAGACACCCTGAGACTAAGTCCTCCAAATCCTAACTATCTAAGACCTATTCTCACTCTATTCCAACCTCCTAACTAACTCTCGTGCCTAATAAACCTATCTTTTAACCGTTCTATAATGGCAAATGCACTTGGCGGATCGTGGAACGGGCAAAGGGATAAAAATATCCCTTTTACCCATTCTCTAGCCGTTGACGTCGGTCAACTATCGGCTGACGCCGGTGGGATCATCGATGTTGGTTACATAAGCCTAGCTCTAACCTTGAGTTGCCGTACATCTTCACATATCGACGTGCACACTTTGAGACTAAGCATCAGAATTCGATTATTGCTCCTTTGGCTACAGAAACTCTGCACAAGTCACTCCAAACATTAGATTGAAAACATTGTACGAGGTCTTTGACATCAGCCACAACAAGAATAAGCATCCTGACACCCTTGGGTCTGCACCAAAAAGCTAAGTATTCTTCTAGTCTCCATTTCAAAGTTTTAGAATAACTTGGTAATTAGTTTCTATTGACTGTTTCTGAATACTGTAAAAGAGACTCGACTTCCTCCGTGGAAGGGCTGAAAAGCCTTCCTCTTATTCTCTTCCTCTTCTCACACCTACCCTCCACCTTTTGCCCTTCCTCATACCCTATTCACCTCCCCATAACCCTGCACAAACCTCCAAACTCCCAGAAACTCCTCTGTCCACCATAGAAATACCCTGAAACCCATCCAAAAGTCCATTGCCCATACCGACATCAGCAGCCTAACCGATGTTGGCACCATTTACCTACCGACATCGGCAGACTAACCGATGTTAGCAACTGTGTAAGCCAAAAAACTTATCCAAACAGCCCAAAGACTAGATAAAACCTTTGCCCAGTCTGCTATAACACTGAGACACACGGACTATAGGGAACAGGTACACAACATTCTACCTTTCCATTTCTTTAAGTCGTTTATCATTTCTTTTTATACAAATCTCTTTTCTTTAAATAGTAGACTGTCATCCCTTACGAAGCTTTACGCTTCCGAGACCGAGCACATAGCTTGGCAGTCCACCATATCCTATTCTAACATTTTCTTTGTTCAAGTTTCCTTCTTTCTACAGTTGTTTCTTCCACAGCCAAAGAGGAGTTCCTACAATGCTTGGATACAGTGCGCAACTTAATCCGGGTAACGTACAAACCCCTAACCCTTAACTTTAGTTTCTTCTTCTTCTGAATGTAATTAGCAAAAACGTAGAGAAACACTAGATTGCTCTTTTTTATAAAATCTCTTGCGCAAGACATGTTTCTTTGTTATTTAGTGTTGGCAACATCCTAAATAGGATAACGCATCTAACGCATCTAATATTGACTTTTAATTCTAATCCAGTCAATTTTTTTACCAATAACAAGGCATTTTGATCAATTTGAGTAATTTGTGCATAAAGTGCTTAATCATACGTAAGAGCTAATTAAACCAAATTAGAGCTTAATTAAAATTTTCATGAAAACTTGTTGAATACTTATTTTTAGAAATAAATATTGAATATCTTCATCATCAGGTGACCTCAATTCTTAAGAAGACATCCCTAGGCCATAAATGCCACAAATATCAGGATTCATATCTCCCATGCCTCATCAATGCCCTCCATGTATCTTAATTGCTCCTTTATCCTAAATATTGATGAGCCTATTTATTAATTTTAATTGCATAATTAGATTAATCCTTAGCCACACATCTCAATCCTGAGATGGGTGGTTCAGATTGATTCTAGCTATTTGCAAAAATCTATAAATAGAGAGTCCATGAACATCATTTCTAAGCTATTTTTGGTGAAAAGTTATAATGCACAAATATATTCAAGAAGCCATTGCAATTAGTGTTACCATTCCAAATTGATTTCAAGCCAAGCCAAAGCCACAAGGTGCCAAGGCGAAGAGGAGATAGCCAAGCCTCCTTTGATGAAAACTTCATGAGCATAAGTCGAGTAAGCTACTACAACAAGCATTTTGGAGCATCCAAGGAAGGTAAAAAAAAGATTTTTTTTTGCATTTTAGTTGTGTATTTTATTCATGTTTGTTAACTAAGTTCTCCCTAGTGTCTAGGCCTAGAGATGTTATACTATTTGATGTGTTTCTTTCACTTTATTTTCATTTTAAAACTAACATAATACTAACCATCCTCTCGTGAGTCAAATTTCTAGCTCACAAATGTAACGGTCCAAAATGTTTCCCCCATGGGACACAGTAACACTAGGGTTGGGGTGAACTAGCACCATTTATTCAATCATAAAAATGTAGGCACTAGGTAATTTTTCTCAACAGAGTCGCCATCCTCCATTCCATGGGAGGTTCCTTGAAATGTCTAAAAATCATGTACATAAAACACTTCAATCTTCAGTAGAGTCACCAAAAACTATTGGCTCAAAAATTTTGTCAGAGGGACAAATTTTTGACTCTGAGTCAATAATGTGGGAACTGAGTCCTTACGTTAGTCAGCAATGCAGGGATAAATTTCCTCTCTTATTAGCAGGTAAAACTCCCTAAATATTAAAAACAAGAAAAGGAAAGTAGATAAAAATCTATTCACAACTATTTACGGTAAAAATATTTTTTATGGGAGTTTTGTACTTTTAACTAGAAAGCATAGGAAGGATATAGAAAGGAAATGAGGAATGATGGAAATGAGGAGAAAAGGGAGAAAGGTCGAATGGGATGATTGTATCCAGTTAAACACAAAAAGTTGTTAAAATAACCCTAGAGAAGACAAAGGATGACTCTATGTGACTAAACATAGAGATTCATTAGAATAGCCTAAGAAGGAAAAACACTGTCCTCATTAAAATCTCTCTCATTCAATGGGTGGTAAAGACATGATTACACCTTTAGGGGTTTAGAACATACACCAAGACAATTCTATGATACTGATAGCAAACCAAAGACAACCATCCCATATTTACATGTAAAATACAATTAAAATATCGCTTAATCTCCATTGAGATTTTAAATTTATGGAATTAACAGACATAGATTTAAAAAAATCTACTATGCAATTTGCATGTTAAAACTAATTGATAACAGTTATGATAAAGTTTCGAAGGTAAATATTTGAATATAGATGAATCATACACACAATCATAATTCATTAAGAATATTTGAACATAGTTTACTTGAATCTCCTTTGTTATATTGATCTTCATTGAGTTGTAATACAATTTTGCCTTCCAAAAGTATGTAAATCAGAGTTATGTTGTTCAAAAAGCCTCCTCCCTTCATAATGAACCTAAAACTCATATTTATAGTGTGGGAAGGTGGTTATGGTGCATAACCACTTTTTTTAGCATTTTAGATGGTGTAAAAGTGAATTTACAAAAATGCACCACTTAAATGATGTGAAAGTGCATTGGTGCAATTGCACTGCATGCAAAAGTGAAATTACAAAATTGCACAACTTGAAAAGTGTAAAAATGTTTGGTGCATTTACATCATTTGAAATGTACAAATCAAAATTACACGATTTGAGACTTACAAAGTTGACATAGTGCATTTGCATGAATTACATTAACACGTTTGTCCCTTATATTTATGAGCTTTATAACAATATCCACATCAAACCTTGCCTAGATTCAAATATTTTTCTGACCAACCAAGGTTGCAAAGCAGCTTATTGTAGCTGAAACATCCATGATCTCATTAGCAACAATAATATCAAAACTAATTTTTGGGTGTTTCAACATGACCTTTGCTAAAAAATTGTATTTATTGCAGTTGCTAGAAGATTATTTGGAAATGAAAACTTCTTATGAGGAATGAGTTTCAAGTATACCTGATATACATTCCTTGTGCGGTCCATGTCTTTAGCTTCAAGTTCTTTATACAACACAAAAGTTATCCATAAGTAGATATATCTTTTCCAATAACACTTCTCCTCGGTAGGTAGCACATTTTCTATTTCCTTTTCATATATCTCCTTGATCCTTTCTTTGTTACCAACACTCTTCTCGAGGTGCACATAATCAAACCAAGCATCATAATTAAGAGGAATCTTCTTGACTTCCTCGTATTGAAACATTCTCTTTCCCATAATAACATCTTCAATACCTTCTCTATCACCATAATGTTTTTCAAATGTAACAAATTTCCTATACAGATCTTCACTTTGTCCCTTGGGTATATGATCAAGGGCATATTTATAAATACACCTTTCTCATTCCAACCCCTTACAAGGCTCCTTAAACTTGGCAAAAGCCACGAAGAACTCCTCAATTTGCCCATCCTTGCCAAGTTACTCAACTGACCTCTCATAACATCGTCATGCCTTGGCAATCTCTCCATTCTTCATTTGAAACTTGGCATAATGGATCCAAGATTTGATTGTGGGGTGGCATTGCACATATCTATCAAAGATGGCCCTGACAATGTCCACTTCATTGTCCCTGAGTTCAAATTTAATGTATGCATACCAACCATGGTGATCAGGTTCCCAATTCAACTACCTCTCAAAAATTTGATGAGTCTCTGCAACATTGGCAAGCACCTCCTCCATGTGGATATACTTGTAACAGAACTAATCAATCTTCTAATAAAATATGTGTGAGACACAAATTCTCTTTTACCCTCACTAGTCATATGCTTTATACACTCATATTAATGAATAACGTTCAATACATTAAGAAATTATATCTTATACTCAACGAACCTCATATAAACTAAATGTTTTCATTTTACTAACTGATGTTTTTGAAACCACTTCATAATATTAAAATAAAAACTTCATTAAATACAAGAGTCATAACAAACATTCAGCATGGTAAGGAATATTTGAAATGAAGCAATAAATTAAAACCCTCATAAACAGTTTTAGGTATTAAAATTTTAGGTGTCAATTCTTAAATTTATTAGAGATAAACAAAAACAAATTTATGGCATATATATATAACATTAAAATTTTATGCCTCCAACCAGTGTTTGACTCTCATCATGGACCCCAGAAATGTAACATTCCAAAAGAAAAATCGTAGTGCATAAAGTCGTTTCTTCTACCATCTATTTTGGCATTCAATTGTCTACAAAAGTTTGGTAAAAGGTGAGCCTTGACCACAAGATATGTTCTTATTAAATAAACAAATGTGCTTTGAATAACAAAGGGAGTCCAAAGTCTCATTTTTAAATAATTTCGATGATGTTTTGTAGTTTTCCTTTGCTATCAATTTATCATACTTTAAAACTTCTTTGCGATAAATTGGGTTTTCAATTATTTTTTTTAATCGCAACTTTTCTGTGGACATAACTTTCGTTCTCTGGTTTTTGTTAATAAAATTTAATACAATAAAAAATATGACATATGTATAGTTTATAATATTTTTATTCGATTGTATTAACTTTTTAAAGATAAATTTATACAGATTTTTAATTGATATGTTTTTTGATTGAAAAATATTTATATTTACAAAACGAGATATGATACAACATTAATTATAGAAAAAAATAGGTAGAAAAGTCACATCTTATGAGTAAAATCACACTGAAGATTAAAAAATTCTTCATGATAAGTTAGAAAAATGGTCAGAAAATGACCAGATCCACAAAAAAATACATCACATTAGTAGTTTGACAGCAAAGCGGAGAGAGCAAGGTACAAATAACAATAATGAGAACAATTAAGCAATGACATCAAACATCGACATTGAGGTACACAGAGGAGACGACGGACCCTGAGACTTACCACCGCATCCTCCCAAGGTAGGAGGATCCTCTTCAACAGATAAGGGCTCCCAACCAGTTTTTTGATGAGCCTCTAAAGTCTCATTTTGATTTATTTTAGGAAAATTTCCTAGAGCCAGGTGTAGAAATTTGTCTTGGAGAGGCAGAGCCCAACCTCTGATTTGACCATCTTGGGATGCCATCACCTCCAAATCTAAACGAGCCACTTGGGCCACCACGATGAGGAGAAGACCAGCGATGTGGTGACCGTCATGGAGAGTTGACCCCTGTGTCTGGTTTTGCACTGCTGTCAACGTGGCCTATGCCCTCATCTTCAGGGGGCGAAGGATGTTGTGGGGGCTCAGAAGGTTCACGACTAACTGTGCATAGAGCATTTTCCCAATGATTGAGTAAACGCTGGAGGTGGTTAAGTTCCAGACAGAGCTTATATGTTTAGCTTTGACTCTGGGGAGTAACATTAGATAGAACAATAATTTTGTTAGTATCAAAAAAACTACATTCCAACTCTTCACGATTAAAGCAAGTATAGTTTCTAGCTTTCCAGATTTGAAACAAAATGTTTGCTTAAAAGATTTGCTAAAAATGATTATATTTTATAGGGAACAAATCCGAGTCCCTCAAAAGAGCCATCTTCTACATGAAAAACTCAGGTCGAAAGCGCTGAAAAAAAAAAATGTATCCAATATCACATAAAATGTGTGTGAAATTAAAACCAAAAAAAAACGTGCTTAAAAATCTCTAGTTGTTAACAAGTCAAACAAATGAAATTAGACACACCCAGAGGCTTGAGCCGGTCTCCCATATCTCCCATAAGCAAAACCTAGTAAAAAAAGCACTATAAAAAATAAACTTTTCAGTAATGTATATCTATGTGTAACCTAATTTTATATTAGGACAAATTTGTGTGTCTATCTCATTTTGAATTTGTATAATTTTTGTTTTCACTTTCAAATTTATTTGTAGCATTCACTTTTTTTTAATGAAATATGTATTGTATTTTTTTATTTAAAAAAATATTATATGTTTTTATTTTTATTTTTTTTTAAATATGTAAATAAAGATGTTTTAGATTTTTTTTTCTTTCTTCTGCCAATTTAAAACACATTTTTAATATATTTGGATGGCTTTCAAAGATAGTTTTAATGGATAATTATGTAAATTTTCATTTTATATTGTAATTATGAGATTAAAAGGGGATCTTAAGCAGACTTTTTCTTTAAAAAATGAGAATTTGCAATTTGTATAGATTATTTAATATGTTAATATTTAAAATTTGAAGATGTTAAAAAGTCGTTTCATTAGTGAAGTTGTTTGGTTTACAAAGAGTTCATTAGGAATTAATTCTACATCATAAGAGATGAGACCGGTTTTAATCTCCAACATAATTTGAAGATGTTATAATAACATGAATTGCAACATTTTAAGTCTAGTTTTTAAACTATTATTGTTTTAATAAAATGGTTAGTTTAAATAAGTTAAATAGTTGAAATTTGAAGAGGTACTTGTAATTTTTAGAAAAACATAGTAAATAACCGAATGTGCATTCTCACATATTTTGAACATCATTTAGGATTTTTTGAAACCCTTTGGTGAAAAGTTAAATAAAATCATTTGGTTTGCAATTTGTATTTTATTTAAAACTCTAATTAATAATTTTAAAAATAAATAAAGCCTAATAACCATGTACCCCACTTAATTACTTTAAAAAATAAAAAAATCTTTAATAAAATTTATTATTTAATAAAAAATTATATAATTTTAATCAATATAAAATTGTAAATAAAAAAAAAATTGAAAATTGTACAATGATCTTATCACTAATAAAATGACATAAATACAACAAAAATATAATCAAATATATAAATGTTTAACAATGGATATGAGTTTAGAACCTTTTAACTATAAAAAAAAGCAAAGACTTTTTTATTTTATTAGATTAACTATGACCTATAAGTTGACCAAATTTTGCCCACAGGCAAATTTTTTGGTCCCCTTCTTCCCTTGCTATTCAATGCCAGTCACTTTCAAGTCGCACAAGATCATGTCATGGTTCTTCAGCATTTTGTTCATCCATCTTCAAGTCCATGAATTTGGTTCATGCCCTGGTTCAAGTGGTTCAGTGACCTTTGGTTCAAAGGTCCACCTTCAAGTTCAACATCTCGATTCACCAAGCGTTGAACCATTGAACCGTTGAACCAAATTTTGGTTCAACGGGCTTGGTTCAAAGGGAAAGGTTCAACGGGTTTGGTTCAAAGCAAAGAGTTCATCGGCCTTGGTTCATTGGTCTATCGGCGCGCAATAGTTGAACCCTTGAACCGTTGACCCTGTTTGGTTCAACGGCTTGGTTCAAGGGTATGCCCTTAGCTGAAGGGGAAGTCTTCAAAGTCAAAATGCCCTAGCAGAGGCCAGGCGCTTTAAGCAAAGGATTGAGCAAGTTCAGTTCAAAGTTCAAAGTTCTAAGTTCAATTTTCAATTTTGTTCGAAATTCGACTAAGTCCCGAATTAATTCGGACAAAAAGTCTAAAGGAATTCGGGCAGAGCTTAAAACAAAAGCAAAGGGCTGGGACAATTTTCGCGGACTTTTTGTCTGCAGGAAAATGTCCACGGACAAAAATTCCACGAAAAATACACAAGGCAAAACAGACCCGGGGAAATTGACTCAGGGAAATTATCCACAGACAATTTGTCTGCGGGAGCCCAGGAGGTAGTCCAAGAAACAAGGGGCCCCACCAAAGGACCCTGAAGGGCAGGTGCCCTTGCAGGGGACTTCTGACCAAGTACAAAAGGAACACTTTCAAATGCCGAAGGGTCACCTTCCCTTCAGGAGGGTGACAGGACAAAGAGAAGTGCCCGAAGAGAAGCCACATGGACCCGATGACATTTTGATGGGGACGGTGACGTCTCGGAGGATGTCAAAATTAATGAAATAGTTTAGCCGTTGGTTTTCAAAACATGATGGCCATATGAACGTCAACTTTCATAAAGCGAAATGGCCATTTGTTTGCAACTGAGAGAGAGCTAACCAAGGGGCTAAAATGCAGCGACCCACCAGGATGTTTGCCCCTGAGGGCCGAAGGAGTTAGATAGAGACAAAATTGAGAAGAGACAAGGAGACAAGCATGAAATGAGCAAGCAGTTAGTCCAAGTGGTGCCAATTTGAGAAGTGACTCCAACAGGTGAAACAGTTCCTGTGAACTAATCATAAGAGGACACAAACAACTAGTAAAGCAATTGGTTTCTCCATTTTACATTTAATGGGTGGACAAACCATGTATTGACCTTGAAAGGGTAGATTTCGAGCAAACAAAGCACACGGCTTATTAATGTTTTGAGTGACTTGTTCTTCCCAATGAAGGGACGTGATTGCCACTTGTAAAGAGGGAGTGCCAAATGGGCTTCCTAGTTTCTCATATATATGGTGAACTTGTCATTTTGTAATTATCTTCCACATTTTACAAGGCGTAGCCCTACTAAAATTTCCACCTGAATCAATAAATGCAGTTTTTTACCTTTTCTTGGATGCATATTTTGTGTATGTCTTGAGTGTTAATTTGTGTTTAGTCATTGTATTTTGATGCTCTCACAGGTTCAACACCAACACACCAGTTATCTACAAGGCGCCATTTTCTGTAGCTGACAGGAGAAGAGCTCTATTTGGAAGTATAGAACAGAGGAAGTCATTTACAGTATGTATTTCACAGCATCTTGGTGAGTCCCTGTTCCTGTGTTTTCATAAGAACCTCCATGCCATTTTCTTGCAGCCTGGTCTTTCTGCCAAGTCTGAGTGTATGTATGTTGTTTTTGTCTGATCCTGAGTGTGGATGTGGGAAGGTCAACTTATTTTGGTGCATCACCTCTTTAGAATAGTTTGTTTTCCTGCAATCTCCTTTCCCTTTTCATCCCCCCTCCATTATATAGCTAAATATACCTGTATTAGCACTTGTTGGAACAAACATGATGCATCAAAGGGAGATAACCCTTATCTTGAGACTCTCCCCTCCAGCTTCGCCAGTCCCATAGGCGAGAGGGGAGTTTCCATGTTGTGAGGAGAAGGCAGGAGCTCAACTTTCTACCACTGGGTGCATTTTTCCTACATCAACAGTTCTAGCATGCCCGATGGGACCCATAATTTGACAACTTAGTAAGGTTTCATGATTGATGTTGGTCCTGTCACAATAATTTTAAGTTTTCCAGCATCTGTCGACTCCACTGGTAAGAGCTTCAATTTTCAAATTAAGACCAGTTTCTTAACTTTCTATGCCTAAAGTCACCACAAGGTCTGCTTCAAGAGGGGTTCCTTTCGATTTTGTTGACTTGCCTTTGAACTCTGCTAAAAGACTACGATTTGAGAGGACCTATCCTTATCCAAAAAACAACCCTCCTAGACTTGTTGTAAGAGACACACACGTAGCACAGCTGCAATTACAGCCCATCCCAGCTATGGCATTGCCTTTTGCAGCTTTTCATGGTGAGAGCCCCTTGAATCTCCCACACTATGATCCAATTATGGGAATATCTCTAAAAAATGTGCCTTCTTTCGATGGAGCAGGACCCATTACATCCGTCGAGCATATTAGGAATATTGCCAACCTCTATAATATTCACAATGTAATAGAAGAAAATATTGCCATCAAATTGCTAGCATTGTCTCTGAAAGGCAAAGCTCTTGACTGGTATGGGACCTTGCCTGTGAATTCAATACATTCCTAGAATGAATTGGGCACTCAGTTGACATATCATTTTAGGGAAAAGAGTGATGACCTCTCACTTGCTGAGCAGTTGATGACCATAAAGAGAGCTCCACATGAGTATATGCAAGATTTTAACATGCAATTTCTAAAGACTTGGGATAGAATTCCCATCCTGGTAAGACCGACTCCCAGCTATGCTTTCTTGTACTATTTAAAGGCATTAAATAGTGATATTCCTATGATGACCCAATCCATGGGAGGGCATATACTGCCTGTTGCTTACGACATAGCCATAGCATCTGAAAATTGCTTAGTCCAAGCTGGGAAAATTGCCCCTAGGCCTCACATGCCACTTTTCCCAAAAATGTTGCCCCCAATTCAAACCGTTGCTCCCATAATTGCCCCCTTGCCTACCATTGAAAAACTAGCTGTTGTTCTGTCCAATGAGCTTCATGAGGTTAAGAGTCTATTGCAGAACATGTCAAACGAACTTGTAGCCCTTAAAAGGCAACAGACTCAAAGCAACAGACCAAATCAGGGATACCAGCATTATGGTCAAGCCCCTAGACCCCCTTTTCAAGGCTATAATCAAGGACAGGGTTAGCTCACTCAAACCAGGCCATTTCAAAATTACAACTCAGACCCCCTTTCATCATCTAAAGTCATGGTGCCGACTCAAAACAATCTAGTATAGGAGCAGTCAAGCTGTTTGACCATGGGATATGGTCAAGAACAAGTTGTTTACATAAATGAGATGATGAATTATTTCCATAATGTAGACAATCAGGCAGTTGCTCATTCCCACATTTTTAGGCTCCAACTCAACCCAACACAAGTAGCAATCAGGCCCAGCCTGATTCTACCCTCATGAATCATCTAGAAGGGGAATTTTGTGCAATCATTTATGTAGGCAATATAGATAATCAAGCTGATTATGTTGTAGCCAATACGAGATTTAAGAAAAGAGCAATGGGAAAAGCCCAAGCTACCACCCAAGTGGCAACAACACTTTCTCCATCACACTCAAATGAAAAGGCCCCAAATTTCAAATAGCCGTTTGCACCTTCAGCCCCTTAGCCTGTAGCTCAGGTTGGAATCAGCCCCAAAGAAAGCGTGAAGGCAGGCAGTCCTCAAGTCAATATAGTGGACCAGATGAAGAAGCTGCATATGAACATCTCTTTATGGGATTCATTGTCTCTTCCAAGATAGAAGGACATACTAAAGAAGGAATTGCATGAGCTGGATCGACAAGCTATCCCAACAAGCACTGATAATGTCCTGATGACAAATGGATAGCCTTCCACTTTGGGTCAGGTAAAGCAAGAAGAGAAAACTCCCCCTTTCTATGTATCCTTGGTCATTTGGGATTCTTGGTACACAATTGCATACTTAACAGTGGGGCTAGTACCTTAGTGATGCCCAAGTGCATTACTGACAAGATGGGACTGAAGTATGAAGAGATGAACAAAGGAGTCCTACAGCTAGATGGGATGCCTGCAAAGATAGTTGGAATTTTGAAGGGTTTAAGCTTGACATTGCATGCTTGTCCAACCTTCTCAATTCCCTATGATATAGTGGTAGTAGATGTTCCTCCTTATTTCACAATTTGCTTGTCCAGGGACTTCACATCAAAGATAGGTGGTTATCTTGCAACGAATTGGTCATATCTGGTTTTTAAAACCAAGTATGGAACCAAGGTGAAAATTGAATCTGAGCCACTCTATAAGGACCATCTAGAACCATATTCGCCCAAGGCAATGAATTTCAGTTACACCATTATTGACCCAAAAGAATCCTAGACAGACCAATCTCCATCCTCTGCTCTTGAAGGAGTCACAGACCTACTCTTGGATGAGTGGGGAAATGATAAATTCAAACATGATCCTTACAAGTTCATTGAGGAGGCAGACCTTGGAGTCTACTACATGCATAAAGAGGGTGCCTTCATACCAAATATAATGAAGGCTAGCTAGGATGATCTTGGTCTATGGCAGCTGTATTTTGATGGTTCCAAAAGTAAGCTGGGAGCTGGTGGTGGGGTGATGCTGGTCTCCCCTTCAAAGGATAAGTATTTTTTAGCTTTTCGTTTCCAATTCTCTTGCACAAGTAATGTTGTAGAATATGAGTCCCTTATCCATGGGCTGGAATGGGCAAGAAAAAGAGGGATCAAGGAATTGCAAGTTATGGGAGACAGTGAGCTAATTGTAAATCAAGTGAAAGGCCAAAATCTAACCAAGAATTCCTTGCTAAAGTCTTACAAGCATAGGGTCTAGGACTTGGTGGAAGATTTCCTTGATTTCAACATTGCATCCATTCCCAGAGAGCAGAACAAACAAGCGGATAGGCTGGCAACAATTGGTGCTCAGTTTGATGTTTCAAGGGAAATAAGCTGAGAGTGTGGTTCACGCCACTTGAAAGTGGTAGTTCGGCCCTCTATCCCCGATAACATTGCAAATTGGCAAGTTTTTGAAAGTGACCAGCAAATAGATTTCTTCTTACAGGAAGAAGCTGAGTTCGTAACATAGAATCAGGCAAAATTATAGCAGCAATATGGTAGTCAGATTGTTCAGTTAAAGAACAATAAGCTCCCTAAAGGTCTGGTCATGCTTGAAAGCATCTTCAACAGAGATGACCAATTGAGAAATGATAAGACATGCATCACAACCAAAGAGGAGAATTACAAAAGGGTTGAGATCTTCAAAGACAAGCTGCTTGCGCTTGGAAAGGTCTGCACGACCCAAGAAAGGTGAGTTTTCATTTTGCTGTGTTAGGAATTTATTGATGTTTTTGCATGGGATTACAGTGATTTAAAGGGCTTCGACCCAAGACTCGCCCAGCACACCATCGAATTAGAATAAGGCGCCAGGATAGTCACACAGAAGTAGAGGCCTGTCAATCCAACAATTGAGCCCCTCATGCAAATTGAATTGGCCAAATTGATTGAATCTAGAATTATATTTCCAATCAAACATTCCTCATGGCTAGCCAACCTTGTTCCTGTTAGAAAGAAAAATGGGGAGATCAGGTTATGTGTCGACGTCAGAGACCTTAATAAAGTCTCTTTAAAATATCATTATCCCCTCTCGAGCATGGAGTGGATCCTTCAAAAGGTAACTGGTAGCGAGCATTTCTCCCTCCTGGATGGTTATTCAGGGTATAATCAGATTCTAGTGCAAGGCTGTGACCAACACAAAATGGCCTTCACCACCAAATGGGGAACATTTGCCTACAAGAAGATGCCATTCAGGCTATCCAATGTTGGTGCTACCTTTCATCGAGCCATGGATATGGCTTTTGGAGGCTTTATAGACAACAACATGCTAGTCTACCTTGATGATGTGATGATATTTTCTAAGGAAGCGAACCAACACATAAAACACCTCAGGCAGATTTTTGAAAGGTGTAGGGAATTCAACATCTCTCTTAATTCAAAGAAATGTGTGTTTGATGTTTATGAGGGGAAACTCCTTAGCCACATCGTGTCTAAGGAAGGCTTGTCCATTGACCCCGAGAGAGTTCGCTCCATCCTGGAGATGTCCCTACCAAAGCACAAGAAAGGCCTGCAGAGTTTCTTTGGCAAGATAAATTTCATTCAGAGATTCATTCTGAATTTTGCTGAGATAGTCAAGCCCCTCACCTCTATGCTGAGGAAGGGTGAGGAATTTAAGTGGACAACTCAAAGGAAAGACAACTTTGAAGCCATCAACCAGGCCATAACCTAGGTTCCCACTTTGATCAGCCCTGACTTCGATAAAGACTTCAACCTCTACACTTTCAACAATGAAGAGGTGATCTATGCCATGCTTACCCAAGAAAATGGTGATGATCTCGAGCAGCCGCTGCCCTTTTTTAGCCAAGGGTTAGAGGACTTTGAAGTCAGATACACGTATGTAGAGAATCAAGTCCTGGCAGTAGCACAGAGCCTGAAGAAATTTAGGCATATGTTGTCTAACAATAGGATTCACCTCATGGTCCCACATCCTGGCGTCAAGGATTTCTTGACCAATCGAGATTTAAATGAGAAAAGGGTGGGGTGGATCACCAAAGTGATGGAGTATGACGTAGACATCAAGATCACCAAAATGGTGAGGGGAAGAGACCTATGCAAATAGCTGGCTGCAGACTTCAAGCAGAAAAGGGAAGGTAGCTTGCTAATTCACGATGCAGCCACGATAGAGGAACCAACTGTCATAAAGGATTGGACGCTAGACATGAGGCATTTCCTTCTCACTGGTGAGTGCCCACAGGATCTTGATAGGACCGACAAAAGATATTTCAAACTCTAGTCTCTCCCTTATGTCTTAGTTGATGAAGTATTGTTTAGGAAGGATCTCTTTGGGGTTCTTCTAAGATGTATTGAACCAAATTAGATTGATAAGGTACTAGCTGAGTTCCATGATGGGCCAGCAGGCGGTCATTTCGCTCCTAGAGCTACTGCAACAAAGATAATGAGAGCTGGCTATTTTTGGCCTACTCTTTTCAAAGACACCCATGCCTGGGTAAGGAAGTGCTAGAAGTGTGCACTTTTCGATGGAAAGCAATAGTTGGCCACCATGCCTCTATAGCCCATTCAAGTGGAACAACCATTCATGCAGTGGGGCTTGGACTTCATAGGGATGATCAATCCTCCCTCTAGTGCTAGACACAAGTGGGTCTTGACTGCTACAGACTATTTCACAAGGTGGGTGGAGGCTATTGCTCTGAAAGAGGCAAATGAAAGTGCAGTCCTAGAGTTTTATGAGGACCTAGTAACAAGATTTGGGGTCCCAACCACCATAATCTCAGATAATGCTTTGGCTTTTCTAGGGACCAGAACAAGTGAATGGGTGCTAAGGTATGGTATATACCTCAACACTTCATCAAATTATTACCCGCAAGGGAATGGGCTGGCTGAGTCCACAAACAAAAATTTGATCAAAATCATAAAGAGGACCATAGAAGAAAATTAGAGGACTTGTCATGCCAAGCTAAAGACAGCTCTGTGGGCTGATCGAATCACTTCGAAGAGAGCAATTAGAAACTCTCCATATACACTCGTATATGGAAGGGAAGCTAGGCTTCCCATCTCACTTGAATTTCTAGCATTGGACCTCGCTCATCAGCTGCAATTAGAAGAAGGAAGTAGTATGGAGGTCAGGGTTTGTGAGCTAATGGAGCTCCAAGAAGTAAGGGACCGGGCTATGGTTTCTATGACCAGTCGCCAACAACAAGTAAAAAAAACTTTGATAATAAATCTTCGTCAAAATATTTCTCTGAAGGAGACATTGTCTTAAAGTGGGACGAAGATCAAGCCAAGCCTAGAAAGCATGCAAAATTTGATGCCCTTTGGAGTGGTCCTTACATAATCACTCAGTGCAAGCAACATAATGTGTTCCAACTCTCCAGGTTGGATGGTGAAGAACTACGTATCCCAGTTAATGGGATACATCTGAAGCATTGCCACTGAGTCTCTGTTCAGCTGTATATATTTTTCTTTGTTTTCTTTCCTATTTTCCCTAAGTGTTGTTGCATAGGTTGTAGTTTTCTTAGTCTTGTGTGTGCTTTCATTTCCTTGGAGGTAGATCTACGTGACTGGTTCTAAGGATTATCAGAGCTATTGCTGGTTTTCAAGGTTACCATCCGACTTCGTGCCCAATGGATTCTGCAAGGCAACTGGCTTCTAAGCATAGCAGGCATCCTTCCCCTGGGAGTCACCAATTTGTTGACCAAAATTTTCCCATAGGCAAATTTTTTGGTCCCCTTCTTCCCTTGCTATTCAATGCCAGTCACTTTCAGGTCGCACAAGTTCATGTCATGGTTCTTCGGCATTTTGTTCATCCATCTTCAAGTCCATGAATTTGGTTCATGCCCTGGTTCAAGTGGTTCAGCGACCTTTGGTTCAAAGGTCCACCTTCAAGTTCAACATCTCGATTCACCAAGCGTTGAACCATTGAATCGTTGAACCAAATTTTGGTTCAACAGGCTTGGTTCAAAGGGAAAGGTTCAACATGTTTGGTTCAAAGCAAAGAGTTCATCGACCTTGGTTCATTGGTATATCAACGTGCAATAGTTGAACCCTTGAACCATTGAACCTGTTTGGTTCAATGGCTTGGTTCAAGGGTATGCCCTTAGCTGAAGAGGAAGTCTTCAAGGTCAAAATGCCCTAGTGGAGGGTAGGCGCTTCAAGCAAAGGATCGGGCAAGTTCAGTTCAAAGTTCAAAGTTTTGAGTTTAATTTTCAATTTTGTTTGAAATTTGACCAAGTCCCAAATTCCTTCAGAATTTTTGTCAGAAGGAATTCCTTCGAACAAAAAGTCTGAAGGAATTCAGGTGGAGCTTAAAACAAAAGCAAAGGGCTGGGACAATTTCCGCAGACTTTTTGTCTGCGATAAAATGTCTGCAGACAATAAGTCTACGAAAAATACACAAGGCAAAACAGACCTGGGGAAATTGATCCAAGGAAATTGTCCACGGACAATTTGTCTATGGGAGCCCGGGAGGTAGTCCAAGAAAGAAAGGGACCCATCGAAGGACCCCGAAGGGCAGGTGCCCTTGTGGGGGACTTCCAGCCAAGTACAAAAGGAACACTTTCAAATGCTGAAGGGTCACCTTCCCTTTGGGATGGTGACAGGACAAAGAGAAGTGCCTAAAGAGAAGCCACATCGACCTGATGATGTTTTGACGGGGACTGTGACATCTCAGAGGATGTCAAAATTAAAAAAATAGTTTAGTTGTTGGTTTTCAAAACATGCGGCCATATGAACTTCAATTTTCATAAAGCGAAATGGCCGTTTGTTTGCAACTGAGAGAGAGCTAACCAAGGGGCCAAAATGCAGCGACCCACCAGGATGTTTGCCCCTGAGGGCCAAAGGAGTCAGATAGAGACAAAATTGAGAAGAGACAAGGAGACAAGCATGAAATGAGCAAGTAGTTAGTCCAAGTGGCACCAATTTGAGAAGTGACTCTAGCAGGTGAAACAGTTCCTGCGAATTGATTATGAGAGGACACAAACAGCTAGTAAAACAATCGGTTTCTCCATTTTACATTTAATGGGTGGACAAATTATGTATTGACCTTGAAAGGGTAGATTTCAAGCAGACAAAGCACATGGCTCATTAATGTTTTGAGCGACTTGTTCTTCCCAATGAAGGGACGTGATTGCCACTTGTAAAGAGGGAGTGCCAAATGGGCTTCCTAGTTTCTCATATATATGGCGAACTTGTCATTTTGTAATCATCTTCCACATTTTACAAGGCGTAGTCCTGCTAAAATTTCCACCTGAATCATTAAACACAGTTTTTTACCTCTTCTTGGATGGATATTTTGTGTATGTCCTGAGTGTTAATTTGTGTTTAGTCATTGTCTTTTGATGCTCTCACAGGTTCAACACCAACACACCAGTTATCTACAAGGCGCCATTTTCTGCAGCTGACAGGAGAAGAGCTCTATTTAGAAGTATAGCACAGAGGAAGTCATTTACAGTATGTATTTCACAGCATCTTGGTGAGTCCCTGTTCCTGTGTTTTCATAAGAACCTCCCTGCCATTTTCTTGCAGCCTGGTCTTTCTGCCAAGTTTGAGTGTATGTATGTTGTTTTTGTCTGATCTTGAGTGTGAATGTGGGAAGGTCGACTTATTTTGGTGCATCACCTCTTTATAACAGTTTGTTTTCCTGCAATCTCCTTTTCCTTTTCATTCCCCCTCCATTATATAGCTGTATATCCCTGTATTAGCACTTGTTGGAACAAACATGATGCATCAAAGGGAGCTAGCCCTTATCTAGAGACTCTCCCCTCCAGCTTCACCAGTCCCACAGGCGAAAGGGGAGTTTCCATGTTGCGAGGAGAAGGCAGGAGCTTGACTCCCTGCCACTGGGTGCATTTTTCCTGCATCAGCACTATACAACAAAAAAATATAATCAAATATATAAATGTCTAATAATGTATGTGTTTAGAACCTTTTAATTAAGAAAAGAGGTGAAGACTTTTTTATTTTATTAATATAGTTTATACAACAAAAATATAATTAAATATATAAATTTCTCACAATAAATACGTATTTAGAATCTTAAAAAGAAGCGAATACTTTTTTTATTTTATTAAAATAAAATATGAAAAAAGGCCAAAACTATTTATTGTGCATATCCATATATATAATTTTACCTTGTAAACATTTTCCTTGCCCTTTTAAAAATTGTTTTTGGTGTGGCCCAATCAGCAAGAATTTCTTCTATTTCTCAATGTTCCTTTCTTTGTAAGCCCTCTTAAACCAAATAATAATCAAAAAAAAATAAACCAAGGTATAAATCTTGACCTTATATTCGAACTGGAGACATTTTTGAATGGAGGATCAACATTCATTTATTTTATATATATATATATATATATATATATATATATATATATTTTCAAATTTTATTTGATTTTAAAAGGCATGAGTTAAAACAATGTTACTCAGAGCTTTCCCTGCTCTATTATTATTGTAGATTACACATTTTAACATAATTACATGAATTTTAATCAAACAAATTTATTTTTTAGTTTTTTTTAATAATTAAATTTATTTTAACATTTTTAAAAAAATATCATTCTTTTTCAAATATTTTGTTTCTTTTTTTCTAATTTAAAATACATCTTTAATATCCTTAAACATATAGTGGATGGCTTTTAAAAATATTTTTAATGGATAATTATTCAAATTTTCATTTTATTAAATAATGTATAAGCTGTTATTAACCCATTCAAAGTTCATTTTATTTGTGTATTCACTCGAATCATGCATGGGTTTTCACTATCCCGTTTTAAAATTAAAAATGTAATTTAAAGTACGAGTTACAAATATATAGTTCTATAGATAATAAAATGGTGGAATAATATGATTGATAAATATAGTTATTATATGTCCAATAAATTATTTGATCATATAGCCCTACATAATAAATAGATAAACTAACCTAAAGATGAATATGTGCAATGATACTAAATTACATAGTTTAAATCTGATTAAAAATATCAATGAAGAGAAAATTCAGATGTCCTACCAAAATATTCTTTACTAAATTAAACACTTACCTAAAATTTATTGTGAATAAACTAATGTTTATTAAATTAAATTAAATAATCACTCAAATGTAAATAAATATATCAAAAAAGTCTAAATATTAACCAATTGTAAATAAATTCTCAAAAGTATTATTTTGAAATATAAATTAACCACATTGAATTTTAGAAAAGCACATCCATCTAAAAAAGTTAAAAAAATAAAAATTAAGCCATAAAAATAATTAAATTAATTAATTAAGTAATTTAACCAATTCACAATAAAAAATTAATCTAATTTAATTATCACTATTAATTAAAACATCTATAATATAATTTTAAATTTGAAAAATAAAAAATATAATCAAAATCACAAAATATTTATAGTGATTTCTCAAATTTATATATTACATTTCAAATCTTCTGAATAATAATAAATTTAATAAAAAATAATTTATAATGAAATTAAATAGACAAAAACCACTAATACATAGTTTGCATGAAAATTAATATTAATTATTAATTTATTTATATTAAAAAATAACCTAAAAAATAAATAACAATATGAATTGAATTACTCATTCAAATTGCATGTTTTATTTACTAAAACAATTAATATCTATTTTAATTTTTTTTTCTAATTAATTCTTCCAACTTTAAATGAACTTATTTAGCTTTAATTAAACTTTTAAAAATTTAATTTGACCTATTTAATTTAAAATAAACATATATAACTTTAAATAATATTATCTAACTCGAAATAAATTTATTTAATTAAATTAAAAAACTGCCAAACCTACCTACTAGGGTGATTTGGTGATGCCATATCTTTTACTTGACAAATCATTTTACTATTATTATTAAATCATGATTTCCCCTTAAAATTGGCTTTATTCATAAATGTTTGTAGCTTTATTCAACTTGATTTGATGGTGAAACTATCTTCACGAATTGGTATAAAGTTTGGAAAAATGGAAAAATGTCAAAATATTCAAGTATAAAAATCATCAAATCTGCCTGATAAAGTGATTTAATGTATCCATATATTTTGATTGATAATATTTATTAATTAAAATATTAAATTATTTTTTTCTCTTTACATTTACATTTTTTTATTAAAAAATTTAGTATAATTTACGTTTATATAATTTTTCAAATATTATTTAAAAAGGTGTTGATTAATCGTTTATGTAAAATTGTATTGCATGTTCATTTTTTTAACCAAATAAAATATGTTTATTTTATGCATGTTGAAATTCCTTTACACCTATTTTTTTAAATCTATTAAATTTTTCTAAAAATTAAATTATATATATATATATATATATATATATATAAAACTAATTAAAATGCAATTTTTTTTAATTAAAATATTGTTGTAATAATTTTTCTAAATTTAGGTATGTTGACAGATAACAAGTAGTGACTTAATGGAAAAATACTCATAAATATTAAAGGTTCTAGAATTTTTAGTTTAACTCTCATACAAGCTGAAATTCTGTAACACTTATTTTTTTAAAAACCCATTAAATTTCCTTCTAAAAATTAAATTATATATATACCGGCAATATGCAACTAATTAAAAAGCTAAAAAAAACTAACTAAAATATTATTGTAATAATTTTTTTCATCTTGAATATATTGACATGTAACAAGTAGTGACTTACTTGGAAAACACTCATAAATATTAGAGGATCTAGAATTTTTAGTTTAACTATCATACATACTGAAATTACTTTACACCTATTTTTTTCAAACCCATTAAATTTCCTTCTAAAAATTAAATTATATATATACCGACAATATACAACTAACTAAAATGCAAAAATATTTCTTAACTAAAATATTGTTGTAATTAATTTCTTAAACTTGGGTATGTTGACACATAACAAGTAGTGTCTTAGTGGGAAAATACTTGTAAATATTGGAGGATCTAGAATTTTTAGTTTAACTATCATACAAAATTAAAATTTATAAAAAAAAATGAGCAAACCAAATAACTTAAAGCAAGGTCTTCAGGGGAAGCATTGGGTTGATATGCAACTTTGATTGAATAATCTCACCAAGGTTTCAGTATATATGGTGGGGTAGAGTCAAAGACCGTGTTTCAAAAGCTTGGGGAGGATGTGGCTCCCAAATCATTTATGAAAGTGCTTTCTCGCCCCAAGTTGTCTTATAAACATGGGATCAAACCCTAGGAACCCGTAAAAAATCCTTCTTTCAGTCTCTTTTAATGGGGAAACACTTGAGGAAGTATTCCAAACAAAATTTTGGCTTTCAAGCAGAGGTGTCATCCACAAGTTTAATAATCACTGGCTAGGTCCCTTGGATCTAAATATCTACTTAACATAAGTTTGACGACCCATTTTTCAATGCAAACTTGAAATCTACCCATATGTAGAAGGGGCTTTTATTATATTTTTGATCACATTGAGGATAAGAGTAAGGATTAGATGGGTTCGGGCATGGGGGTAGGACATCCTTCTATTGAAAACCTAGTTCTCATCCTTCAACCCCCTAACTAATTCTTTAAGCACTAGGCCTTTTGGGTTTGACTTCCTCACCTCCCTTTCCAATTTTGGGTAGATTCTTACTTAAAAGCAATAAGGGGTACTCTGGGTGAGTACATTTTGATAGATTTCACTAATTTAATTTTTCCCATACAACCTTTTCTAGAATCTTGGTTTTTATTGATATTTCTAATAATCTTCTATCATCAATTGATCTAAAGGTGTGGGATCGATATTAGAAATAATAATTATATTATGATGGATTACCCTTATGCTATCATATATGTTTCGAGACAACCACTTAGCATCAACTTGTATAAGTCACAAAAGATTGGGGGAGACTTCATGTGGAAGGATGACCTTCACGAACTAATTATTTTGGATGGAGCTACAACATCTAAGAAGGATGATTCGAAACCAGGTTTGGAAGATTCAATCCTAAAGCAAACTAACTCTGATACATGGCAGGATCCATCAGCTACAAGGTTTGTTAATCTTAAGTGGTTGAACCATGTTGAGGAGGAAAATAAAGTGGAACCAAAGGTTTTGCTATTGAAAGGAGAAGAAGTTATTTTTGTTAGTTTCAAGGAAGATAATTCACTGGTAATGTCTATACCCTTTTCCCCTTAATTAGATTTGGAAGATAAAGTGGATTGGACTATTTTAAGAAAGAAAAAATGGCAATCTCAAAAAGGATTCTACACCTAATAATATGATACTATGCTCTCAAAAAGGACATAGAAGTGAAGGAATTTCATTTGGGTAGTTTGGTCGATCTTTGCTGGAGAAGTTTCTAAACATTGATGATTGGATCACAGATTGTTTGTTAACAATTCTATTTGTTAGGTTGCTTTAAGTTCACTGAGTATTCACAGAATGTTGGCAGAAGGATGGTTGAAGGCCAGTTTGATGTTTTTTTTATTGTTAGTCTCTTTTTTTCTATCGAGAGAAGAGTTTATCATGATAATTATTTTAATATATATTTATCCATTATACAAGGCTATGCGTCCTTAAAAATCCTGTATGTTTGCCATAATCCAAAAAAATGATCAAACATAAATGTAAGGTCTCTTTGTTATTGTTTTTATTGTAATCATTTTTTTAGGCACCAATGTGTAAGAATCTTTACATTTCTCTATTTTCAACTAAGTATTCGTAGCTCAAATATATTTTATTTTGATTCCACTTTAAGTATGTATCTATTGCCAACCAAGCATCCATAGCCCTGATAGAGATTACTCTATATACAACTCATCCTATGAATATTTTTATTTATTTATTATTTTAAAACAAGGGTTGAGAACCACCATTAGCTGGGTATATATGGATCAATTTAATTTTTCATTAAATATTTCACTCATATTTTTATTTCTCTCAATGTTTATTATATCTCACACAAGTTTGAAGTGTGTAAATGTGTAATTGATATTTTAAAATGAAAAGTCTATAAAATTTGCATAAATTTTTCAAAACAGCTTTTAACAACATGATAAGCACATTCCATTCGAACAAAATTTGTATTCAATTATGACACTACCTTGATTCTTGTTTAATATATTTTAAACTTAAACTAATCAAATTAATAGATATTAAATTATTGAAATAAAAATATCAGAATAAATAAATCTGATATCAAAATACAATATGCTATAAAATTTTACAGAATTTAAAATTTGATAAAAATAGTAAATGAGCCTAAGAATGTGCAAAACTTCCTAAAACAAATTTAACATTGACTGTGCAAGATGATTGTGACTGTAAATTACTTAAAATACCTACAAATAGTGTCACATATGAAAACAAAATTCATAAACTATGTTAGGATAAGGTTGTAGAAGGAAGATGAGGGCACAATATGAATTTGTCTATTGACCATGACCATGTCCTGGTTGACTTTGCGACTGAATTTTTGATTTAGATTTATGTTCCTATAAGTGAAGATTTTTTGATTTTGTGTGGGAGCTAAATAGATACATGGAATACTTAAAAAACACAATTTTTTATTCCTGCACAATGAACGAGATAGAGATAAAATTCAAAAGGGAGAAATAGATAAGGAGAATAGCCAAGGTATCCTCATAAAAAAATTCATGTAATTTAAGTGGTGCCTACATAGTTCAAATAAACCTTAGGCTGATGTAGCTCTCCTTCCTAGAGTAATTATGGTATCTGTTATTACGCAACTATAATAACTATAATTAGAAAGTTGATTTGAATTATTGACAATGAATGCCTTTTACTTACATGAACTAGAAGAACCTTGACATGCTAAATGTAAAAAAATGGTAAATGTGAAGACCATATGAATGTTCATGACCAAAGACATGCATAATAAAAAATGGTGTTTTGCACAAGAATGAACAATAAAAGTTTCTAAAACAATTCAATAATATTAAATTTTAAAAAAATACCCATACCAAAAAAAAAAGCATAATATATGAAATATAATGTGAAATAAATATAAAAAATATTACTTTTATATATCTACACATATACATTGACACAAAATGTTGAGAACGTCATTGTCATTCATTTAAGTTGTGGCAAGAATTAAAGCAACCAAAAAAGCTTTCAAACCTAAAACTACTTAGAACTAATATAGATTGTATATGCAAACTTCACCATTTTAGAGGTCTAAGGTTCACTTTAACAAATTGAGTCTTTTAATTAATATGATTGAGAATTATTTACCGAATGAATTAGATACATTACCATGGGGGTTGAATATTATGATAATTTTAAAATATATTTATAAATATATGATAAATTTTATATAAGATTATTTAAATAAATATAAGTGATAGTAATATAGAGATAGATATTTTTCTTTAAAAAATTTCTTATATTTATATTTGATATAAATTATTTCATATAAAAATAATAAATTATATATGTTAAAAATAAAAATTATCTATCAATAAAATGTAGAAGAATTAGTAAAATAAGTTAATTGTGTCCAATCTCATTCAATTTCAAATCTTACAAAACATTTATAAACTAAATATAATCATTATAATTAACTTAATAAATTTAACATACCTTAAAAACTGGACCCCTAATATACCCTAGAATATATAACATTAAAATATCATACCACTGAAGGTGAATATAACTAACCATTATTTGACTCTTATTATGGATGCCAACATTGGAACATTCCAAAAGTAAGTTGTTTCTTCTACCATCTATTTTGACATTATAATTGTCCACAAAAGTTTGGGAAAAGGTGAGCCTTGACCACAAGATATGTTCTTATTAAACAAATGCAGTCCAAATTCTCATTTCTAAATAATATTAAAAGAAAAAAATATTGTACATTCATCTTATCTCTAATAAAGTGACATAAACATAAAAAAATTGCAGTCAACTATAATATGTGTTAGATAAAGAGGCGTAGAATAATGTATATGCATGTGTAACCTAATTTTATATTAGGTCAAATTTGTATGTTTGTCCCACTATCTCATTTTCAAATTGTATAATTTTTGTTTTCATTTTCAAATTTATTTATGCTATTCACTCTTTCTTTCTTTTTTAATAAAACATGTCTTATATTTTTTTATTTAAAAAATAATTAAATGTTTTCAATTTTTTTTAAAAATAATTTGTAAGTAAAGATATTTTAGATTTTTTTTTCTCTTTCTTTCTTCTTCTAAATTAAAATATATTTTAAAGATATTTAGATGGTTTTCAAAGATATTTTTAATAGATAATTGTTTAAATTTTTATTTGGAATTAGAATATCAAAAGGAGATTTGAAGTGGACTTTTTTCCTTAAAAATGAGATTTTTCAATTTGTATAGATTATTTGAGATGTTTATACTCAAAATTTGAAGATATTGAAAGGTCATTGTTTTATTGGTGAAGTTGTTTGGCTCACAAAGAATCTAATAGGAATCATTTTTTAAATACCCAATACCATAAGAGACGAGACCGGTTTCGATCCCCAAATCAATTTGACATAATGAAACCCTTCAATCCTTGGTGCTCAACGGAAAAATTGATTAATAAAAAAATTGATAATTTGAAGATGTTATAATAATATGAATTGCAGTATTTTAAGTCTAGATTTTAATTTATTATTGTTTTATTGAAATGGTAAAGTTTAAATAATTGAAATTTGAAAAGATACTTGTATTTTTTAGAAAAATATGGTAAATAGTCTAATGTGCATTCCCACATATTTTGAACATCATTTAGTGTATTTTTAAAGCCTTTGATAAAAAGTTAAATAAGATCATCTAATTTACAACTTATATTTTATTTAAAACTCTAATCAATTTTTTTTTTCAATAATTTTAAAAATAAATAGAGCCTAATAATAAAAAATGATAGATAGTTGAACATGTACCCATTGTAGCATCAATTTGTAACTTTGAAGAGGGTTCTTTAGGCTCTCTCCAATTGAGCTACACTATCAGAACAACCCCAGACTATGGGTTACCTATGGTGGGGTTAGACCTCCAGAGAAGGTCGACTTCCTCTTGATGGATCACTTATACTAATATTTGCATTGGGAAAAGGGTTAGAGAAGGGGTAAAAGGCTCTTAAGAAGGATAAAAGGGTGATGTACCAAATTTAAATGAGAACTCAGATAAGCATGAAGTAAACACTAAGGAAGCATAAGACAATGCTAGCTCACACAATCTCACGAAACTTAGCTAGTTGCATAAACATTTCATAAACTAGGTTCAAGAAGTAATGAATGAAGGCAAAGAGGAGTTCTAAGACTCATTGAGAGCTTGTATCAATGACAAAAAGAACACTAACTTAGACCTATAACTAACTTGGAGACACCTAGAAATGAGCAAGAAAGAAGGACAATGGGCATGGAAGATTCTCCTTCATAATGCCATCATGCACAAGCTTTGCTACATGCAATTTAGAGGGGAGAGATAGGTAAAGAAATTATTTATTGCTTTGAGAGGTCTTTCATATAAATTTTGATAGGGTCTAACCTTATCAAATGAGAGTCTCTGCTCTTCTAGAATTGAGAGATAATTTCTTATCAAAAGTGAGAGAGAGCTTACAAAATGGGAAAGAATGGGAGACATAGAGAAAGGGTGATGACAGAATGAGAGCATGCCATCAGAGACTAATAAATGAGCTGCCACCATCTTTTAATGAATGTTTTACCATCTTTTTATCAAATCAGCACTAGTTCTCCATTGACAAGTTAACTTTTATTTTTCCCAATAGACCTCAAATCTTCTCATTAGTTGAGCAACATGCTAGAGGACAAGAGATTTCTTGAAGATGATGAGTCATGATTCTGTTATGAAGAAAAAACCCTTAAGTACCCTGAAAATATAATAAATGTTCCAACTGTTTTCTCCAATCACTAAATTTCCACCTTAGGACTCTATGCCATCTTCCACTTGAATTTATTATGAGGATAAAATCCTCATATCTTGAGTATGACTGAACCATGCTTATATCTACTTTGAGCAACAATTTGTCGAAGCTATGACTATGTCGATAGATGAGACATTTATCCATAATCACATATCAACCCCTAATTTAAAATATGAGCATAGGTCTTACTATAGATTGAAAACCAATCTCATTTATTGTTTTTCATATATCTATAATTGCAATGGAGACATGCAAGTTACTTTATCTCATTTCAATAATTAACTGCCAATCTTTGGTCTCTATTAGGCCTAGAAAGACCTATTTTTCACCTCTGAGCATTTATAGAAGCTGAGAAATCATTATCTACATAGATCTTCTTTAAAGAACAATGATCACAGTTATGAAACAATACTACGACCCCATAAAATGGGCCTCATAAGTTCTAAATATTTGAACTAGAGGTTAAGACTATGCTTTAATGGTGATAAAACTTCATCATAACCATCCTGACCATATGATTATGTCCCATGTTTAATGGTGCTCAATCGAGCTCTAATGGTGACATATGCCCTTTGAAACATTATTCTAGTTTGACTTAGGTCACATTTTTGACCTCTACTTGAATTCTCCCATCTTTGAATCCATCAATCTTGATTTGAGCTTATCATATTGTGCCAATTATTAGGTCCTCATTCATTCTTAGGATCTTATTGTCAATTTTTTTACTCCTTAACCTCATGCACACCATATATCTCCATTTGCATGGATTGAATGTGTATCATTGATTTACCTAATAATTTCCATGATCATGACACTTGGTAACTTCTCATTCATCTTTGAGATCCATTGACTTGTTTACTTCTCACTCACCATCAATCTATTTTGGTATGATTAAATGTTCTTCATTGATCTATTTAGGCTTATTAGCCTTGTCAATCAATGTCCACCATTATATCTTTGTTCAAGCATTCGATATCTTGACACTTGTTATCTTTGCATTCATCCTAGGATCCACTAACCTTTTGATTTGATACTTACCGTTGATATTTGATGCATGATCAAATGTGCTCTATTAGATCTTTGGGACTCACTAACATCATCAGGTTACCACTCACCGTTGGATTTGATATGGGCACTTGAGATCTTACCACTTGTCATTCATGCATTCATCCTTGGAATTTTTGAATCCAAATGGCTATTTGATGAGGCCTAAACTTGTCATCTATGTACATGTTTCACTCTACAAGTCTAACTTTAAAGGCTTATATCTTGAGATAACAAGATCATCAAGATACCAAATTTGTAGACGATGTTCAAGACATGAAGAAATTCATGTCCATGTGATCTTTGAGCCTAATAAGATTTTTAAAGATACTTATAAAATGCACAAGTAAATTGACCCATTTATTTTTGCATGATGTGTGATGACGGTTTGACTCTTTAAAGATTGATTTTGCCATATTTTGATCATTTACTTTGATCAACTTCTTTATCTAGGGAAAAGCTTGGTATGTGGGCCAAAATTAGCCAACATCTTTGGCAACTCATAGGGAAATATGTCTTCTATGCTTGAGAGCTTAGACTAGTTGCCTTGTCTGATCCATTAGGCATGGAGCCTCCTCTCTAGTTCAACATATTAATCTAAAGCTGAAAACTGACTGCCAACCCTTGGATAAATCCTCTTGAAACAAATAAATACAAAAAGAAATGAAACAAAACAAAGTTCCCAAGGCACTTATTTAAGGGAACACAAAATAAAAAAATAATGTGCACAAGGCACTTATAAGAAAGCATAAAATCTACCTACCCTAAACTAACCAATCAGAATGAAACCTCTATAAAACCATTGACTAGTTATACAAAATAGCTTCCCTTTCTTACTAATCTAATATGATTTATAGGTTTGAGGGAAGCCAACCAAATATGGAGAAGGAGCATATATTTGACATATTGGTGATACACTTAGCTAATAATAAGAACAAAAATAAACTTACCTACCTAATATAATTGATTGGACATACAAACATCTTGGAGTGGATAGGCAAGGTGATCTTGCTCTTTTTAATGCTCAAATTTGTGATCTAAATTAATCACAATATGTAATGGCTCCTCCTTGTCATCTTCTAACCGAAATAGGTACCTAATAGGACATCCTCTTGTCAATAAAAACACTAAGAAATCAGATTTTACCTCACTCCTACACTTTATTGCTCCATCATTATGCTCCTCAGGCATAATCAGATCATAATCTCCTTAGAGAGGAACATATCCTACTCCCAAGATCTCAAACAAGTCCTCCAACTCCCTTTCACTTGTTGGTGTATGCAAGCTAGTCTTGAGTTAATTAGGATCTTCTTCTTGAATCACATGCTCATATTAAAAGATTTATTGACCCTTAAGGTCCTCATCCATCACACAAAAGTGTTAGCTTATTAAAATGCATCACCTGAGCACTCAAGATGTCTTTTTCATCAACCTCCCTCAATATTTCATCTTGTTCTTCAACTATAAATGAGGGTTGATTTGACCAACCAAGATCCAAAAAAAACATCTATCTTGCTCAAGGTCTGATTTACCTTCCTCTAGCTCCAATTTATCAGGGATACCTTCATTTGACAACTCATCCTGAATTAAACCAACCTCTAGTTCTTGGTTCTGATCTTCTTCTTCATTTATGTAGAATAGAGCTTCATGAGTCCATTCAAGGTTTTCTCTATTTTTAACTTGGCAATTGTCCTCATTAGGATCTAGTTCATTAGTGTCAAAGCCATGCCAAGAAGGCTAGTCCAAACCTGACTCTTTCCCTTTTGAATAAAGTGGGTTGCCTATCATGATATCCTCATCATAGACACTTGCATTGTCCTCTTTAGGTTCACTTATGACTGCAAACTCATCCTCTATCCTTTGTAGAAGAGGTTCTTTCTATAAGAGGGAGATGGTGGGAGGGTGAAGAAGTTCACCTTGCTTGCATCTTATGAGAGTATCCTTATAGCTAAGGACTTTGAATGGTCTCTTTGGTGGCTCTTGAACTAGTGCTTGGGTTACTTTAACTAGAACCTCTTCCTTCTGTAAACCTTTCTGAATTGAATTTCATGAGGGGAATGTGTAAGAAACAACTTGCTCTTCTTTATTTTGACTCTCTTCCAATTTCTTCATCTTCATCTCTAGCTCTTTGATTTTCCTATCTATATTCTCTTGGAATAGTTTCTCTTAAAGGTGGTTAGGGGATTCATGAAGATAAGGAGCACAAGAGGGCTGGTATGAGCTACAAGAGGATTATTGAGGAAGATAAGTGGAATCTTAGGTCTCAATAATAGGATTCTCTATAATAGTCCCCTTATTTCTTTGAAGGCTCTCTTGGATTGAATTCCAAGAAGGGAAGGTCTAAGGAACACATGAAGAACATGGAACACCTGAAGGGTCATTTGGAGTGGTCTTTTGGGGAAGAATGGGTGGCATATATGAGGACTAAGGTGGTGTATATGAAGACACATAAGGTTGATTGAGTTGGACCTATTGTTCTTTAAGGACTTTTAGCTTATCCTCGATGATTTAAATATAACCACTTATATCTATCATCTCACTTGAGAGGTTTTTCTAATTTTCTCCCTTAATAGGTGCCCATTCTTCCTTCATTAGTTGTAATTCATTTATCATGTTATGAATGATATGATTGGGGATATCTTGACAATATCCCTTTTGTGTATTAAGGTCTATCATGTACCTTTGATAGCCTAAGAGCATTTTATTCCAACTTGAAATGGATTGGTTTGGGGAATAACTAGGGACATCTTGAGAACCACTTGGGGTGAATCCATGAACATTTATAATTTGATATGAAGGATGATGAGTAATAAAATAAGCATATTGATCAAAAGAGTGATAATATTTATCAAATAATGATGACTAGGCACCCATGTTGCTTATAACCAAAAGCTTTAATCCAAATTCACCATGGATGTTTAAACACTTGCCTCTAAAGGTTGATTAGATGAAGTGAACACCAAAAATATTCACTAGTAAATAATGTAAGAAGTCCCATCGAGCATGCTAGAAATTAGTGTCCCTTTATAAGGCTCCAATAAACTTTCAAGACTTTTTGCAATGTATTTCATGCCTCTGAATGCTTGAAACACTATGAGAACCTATTGGTCTTTTTCATTTTGAAATCTTATACCTGTTTCCAAGCCTACTTCCTAAGGATCAAAAAATTTCACTTTAAGCTTGCTTAAAGTGTTTCAAAAGATTTGTAATCAATATGAGATATTATTCTTTTAATTTTGGTCCATTCATTCCATCCAAAACTCTTCTCATTTATTCAAACCATTTCTAGGCACAATATACTTATGTGGGCCAAATTTGATCAACATTTATGGTGACATCCTGGGGTTGCATGCATACTATGCAAAGACTAGTAGCTCTAAACTAATCCATTAGGTACATAGAGTCACATTATTTACTCTCAATTGATGTGAAACTAACTATAGCCTTGAATCTTCTCATTGGTTGAGAAACATACTAGAGGACAAGAGCTTTCTTGAAGATGATAAGTCATGATTCTGTTATGAATAAAAAATCCTTAAGTACATTGAAAATCTATTAAATTCTTCAACTGCTTTTTCCAATCACTAGATCTCCACCTTGGGACTCTACGCCATCTTCCACTTGACTTTCTTATGAGGAAAAAATCCTCATGCCATGCTTATATCTTCTTTGAGTGGCTATTTATTAGAGCTATGACTATGTCGATAAATGAGACATTTTTCCATAATCACATATTTGCCCCTAATTTTAAATCTGAGCATAGGTCTTACTATAGATTGAAAACCAATATCATTTATTGGTTTTCATATATCTATAATTATAATAGAGATACATAGGTTTATTAATCTTATTTCAACAGCTAGCTACCATCTTTGATCTCTATTAGGCCTAGAAAGACTTATTTTTGACTCTAATATTTATGGAAGCCGAGAACTCATTATCTACATAGATATTCTTTAGAGAGAAATGATCATAGTCACAAAACAATACTATGACCCCAAAAAATGGGGCCTGTAATTTCTAAATCTTTGAATATTATATCAAAACTATGCTTTAATGGCAACAAAACTTCATCATAACCATCTTGATTATATGACTGTATCCCATGTTTAATGGTGCTTGATTAAGATCTAATGGTGACATATGCCCTTTGAAACATTACTCTGATTAGACCTAGGTCACATGTTCAACCTCTACTTAAAGTCTCTTAGATTCAAATTTTAACATTAGTCATCGATCTTAATATGAGCTTCTTATATTATGCCAATTGTCAACTCCCCATTCATTTTCAAGATCATGTTGTCAGTTCTTTGACTCCTTAACGTCATACACACCATAGATCTCCCTTTGCATGACTTGAATGTGTATCATTGATTTACCTGACAATTACCATGGTTATGACACTTGTCATCTTCTCATTCATCTTCAAAATCCATTTACTTATTAAATTCTCACTTGTCATTAATATACTTTGGTATCTTTCCTCCTTCCTTGAGAAGCAATGGTCCCCATTGCATCAAGAGTCATCATCAAGTATGTCAATTGTGTCTTGTTCTGATTATTTATGAGTCACTCAGCTTGGTGGCTAATTTTGCCTATCTTAACCACTAGATAAAGTGGAATAGAGTGCCCTTTTATTGTTTTTATCTAGGTATTCATAATCTGATCCTCCATCAATAGAGCAAAAATCTATAGATCAAGATCACCAATGTCTAGTTGTTCTACTATGACTGAAGTTTTCAATAGAGGTGGATGATATTGAATGACTACATCATTTGGTGTCATGGGTTGGAACATGATGCATACTTAGAATAGACTATACTTTATGGAGCTGTGTAAGGCTCAATTATTCACCATTTCTATTTGCCCATCAGTCTATGGATGGAAGGCCATGGACTTCCTTAGCTTGGTATCCATTTTCTTCTATTGTTGTGTAGTCAGGGATACAACATTGACCCTTTTAGATTTCTATGGCTTGACCATCATGAGAATGAATTTCTTGGCACTAATAAAGGAGATAGATGTGAAAGGTGGTACCTTAGGTACCCTATAACACTGCATTCTAAGAGTGAGAGTGATCCTTCAGGTTCTTGATTCATAGATGCCATGTAGATCATACATGAATGGTTGACCAAGGAGTACATTGCAAACATCCAAATTGACCACATCACACAAGAACTCATCTTGGAAACGTTTTATTTCATATGAAAGAAGACACTAGTGGGAAACACAAAGCTTTCTCCCTAGAATTAACCATCCAATAATGTATGGCTTTGGGTGAGGCTTTATGGATAGATTTATAATTTTCACAACATTAGTAGAGATTAAATTCCTTTTACTTCCACTATCAAGAATGAAATGCAGAGGCTTACCTTTCACCCATAACTTAGAGTGAAATAACCTTTGCTTGTCATTTGACCTTTCTTCATGGGTTTATGATTAATTAATGATGGCATCAGGCTTAACATCTATAATATCTTCTTCATCCTCTTTGAATATAGGGTGTGTATGAGGTAGAGTAGTAGATGTTGAGGATTGTGACTCAGAAAGTAGGGACTTGATGGCTCGACATTCCTCTTTGGAGCGAGTTCCACTTTTTTGGTAATCACACCATTTTTTAGTCTTTTCCTTTTTGGGTTGCTTATCTTGGAATTCCCTTTTCCATTTTGAAGGTTGACTCTTCATATGCTTTCTTTCATGCTTCTACTCAATCTTCACCATGAACTTGTATGCTTCACTGAGGGTTTCTAAATTGAAGAGTTCTATTTCCCCCTGTATGTACCATTATAGTCTACCACAATATTTGAGAACCTTATATTTATCACTTTCTTAGATGCCCAATCTCACAGACAGGGAATGAAAAATTTTAGTGTAATCTTGAACAGACTATTCCTTACCTTGGTGAAGTTGTTTCCACTGTATATACAGATCATCATATGCTCCAATGAGGTAGTATTATGCCTTTATAACTTCTATGAATTCATTCTAGGTAGGTTCTACCTCAAGGCCAATATCATCCATACTAAACCTCTTTTTGTACACTTCCCACCAATTTTTGACAGGCAATGATGCTTTTAAAAGAGTAAAAGTGATCTCTTTATCGATGAATTTATTTATAGAAAAATAGGAAGAAAATTGATCTAACTAATTTTATACTACATCAGCATTGATTTTTCCTTCAAATATAGGGATATTAAAATTCACTTGAACCTTGAAGGGTCTTGGGACACTAAAAGGATGTGGGGGTGAAGATGAGGACCTAGAATTTCCCATCAAGATTTGTTAGAGAATTTGGGAAAATTATTGTAGCATCTGCACTTGGTGCTATTTAAGGGCTTCATTCACCATTTCCTTGAAAGGATCATATGTCTCAATTTTTTCTACCATTTGATGTCATTGGAGCAAACAAGTGGATAGTCTGTTGGATCTTGTATTTTCTACCCAAGGTTCCTATAGTCTGATCTCATCCTCAAGATCATACACTCTTAATATAAACCACTTTGATACCACTGATCCAAAACTTGGAAGTCTTGGTTGAATAATATTTCAAAAACCCACAAATAATAATGATATCTCTGAGAAGAGATGTTTTATTGCTCAAAATTGTAGATACAAAATATGCCTATCTCTAGGAAGAGATGTATGTTTTCATTTTTAGGATACATATATATTAATACCTATTTTTAAAGGTAGGATGAGGATGTGTAAGGTCACTAATCTTGAGGGAGATCAAATGGTTCAACTTCCATGAACTAAAACAACACAAAATTCGAGAAATTACTATTTTTAGAAACTTACTATTTTTAGACTACACTACTAAATTTGAAATTTGAGGAACTTCCATTTGGTTTTTAGGGGTAAAAACCTATCAAGTTAAGCTTTGTTTCATCTCAAAATTCCCCCCTAATTCTTAGCTTTCTAATGGTTCAAACGGGGATTCAAATGGAGCTATGGTGCAAAAGTTATGGCTCTCAAAAGTTCTACCACTAATTAAGGTAGGACCATTGCCCAAATTGTCACATAAAGTGTTGCCCAAATCATTGCCTATAGTTTTATCTAGATCATTCCTCTCTCTTTGAGAAGAAATGGCCCCCATTACATCAAGATTCATCATCAATTGTGGCAGTTATGTCTTGATCTGATTTTCTATGAGCCGCTCACCTTGGTGGCTAATCTTGCCTCTCTTGAACACTGGATAAAGTGAAATAGATCACCCTCTTATTATTTTTATCTAAGTATCTAAAATCTAATCCTCCACCACTGGATCAAAACTCTATGGATCAAGATTACCAATGTCTAATTGTTTTTCTATGACTGAAGTGTTAAATAGAGGTCAATGATGTGGAATGGCTACATTATTTAGTGTCATGGGTTGGAACCCAATACATACTTGGTTGGACTATGATTTGTAGATTTGTGCAGGGCCTGATTGTTCACCATTTTTATTTAACCATCATTTTTTGGATGGAAGGTTGTGAACTTCTTCAACTTGGTATCTATTTGCTTCTATTATTGTGTTGATTATGTAGTCAAGGCTACAACATTGACCCTTTTGGATTTCTATAGCTTAACCACCATAAGAACAAATTTATTACCACTAATCAATGAGATAAATGTGGAAGGTGGTACCTTGGGTACCTTGTATCACTATGTTCCAAGAGTGAGGGTGATCCTTTAGGTTCTTGATTCATAGATACCATGCCGATCATACATGAATGGCTGACCAAGGAGTACATCGTAAACATCTAAATTGACCACATCACACAAGACCTCATGTTGGAAAGGTTTTATTTCATATGAAAGAAGACACTGGTGGGTGACACAAAGGTTTCTCCTTGGACTTAACCATCCAATACTATATGGCTTTAGGTGAGGCTTCATAGATAGATTCAGACTTTTCATAACATTAGCAGAGATTAAATTCTTTTAAATCCCACTATCAAGAATGCAATGCAGAGGCTTACCTTTCACCCATAACTTAGAGTGAACCAACCTTTCCTTGTCATCTAGCCTTTCCTCATGGCTGTGTGATGAATCAATGATGGCATCAATCGATAATATCTTCTCTCTCCTCTTTAACTGTAGGGTGTGTATGAGTTAGAGTAGTAGATGTTGAGGATTATGATTCAGAAAGTAGGGACTTGATGGATTGAAATTCCTCTTTGGAGTGAGTTCCAATTTTGTGGTAATCACACCATTTCCTAGTCTTTCTCTTCTAGGGTTTCTTAACTTGGGATTCCCTTTTCCATTTCTAAGGTTGAATCTTCGTATTCTTTCTTTCATACTTCTACTCAATATTCACTATGAACTTGTATGCTTCACCGAGGGTTTCTAAAATGAAGAGTTCTATTTCCCCCTATATGCACCATTATATTCCACCATGGTATTTGAGAACCTTGTGTTTTTCACTTTTTTAGATGCCTAATCTCACAGACAAAGAATGAAAAATGTCAATGTAATCTTGAATAGACTGTTCCTTACCTTAGAAAAGTTATTGCCACTATATATACAGATCATCATATGCTCCAATGGGATAGTATTATTCCTTTACTGCTTCTATGAAATCATTCTAGGTAGGTTCTACCTCAAGGTCAATATCATCCATACTGAACCTCTTCTTGTACACTTCCCAACAATTTTTGATAGGCAATGATATTTTCAAAAGAGAAAAAGTGATATTCTTTTCATCTGTTAATTTATTTACAAAAAAAAAGGAAGATAATTGATCCAACCAATTTTCTACTACATCAACATTGATTTTTTCTTCAAATGTAGGGATATCAAAATTCACCTGAACCTTGAAGGGTGGTGGGGTAATGAAAGGATGTGGTGGTGTAGATGAGGAGCTAGAATTTTCCATCAAGATTTATTAGAGAATTTGGGTGAATTGTTGTAGCATATATATTTGCTACTATTGGAGAGCTTCATTCACCATTTCCTTGAAAGGATTGGATGTCTCGATGTTGTCTACTGATCATAAATTGGGAGTTTGTAGATTTGAAATCACAAGTCCATAGATTTGAAATTGGGAGTCCATAGATTTGAAATCACAAGTCTGTATAAATCCCACATGAAGAGGGATAATTGTTTGGTAATATCATGCCTCAATCACATGGGAGAAACCAGCCACTTTACCGAGCCACATAACTCGTCATCCATCTGCAACATCCCAAAAACATGAGAATAGACATGCCAAGTCAAAGCTTGAAATTTGGTTCTAATAATGGTTTCAAATCAGAGTTTTAGTGGTGTCAAACTATAGATCTCTTTGAGAGATTTCTGATGCATTTTTCAAAATGTAAATTTGAGTTTAGGAGCTCCTATTATGGCCATTTGAAGATTTGTCAAAAAATGTCACTTGCAACATTTGGCATGTGTTTCGAGGTGGTTTCGACATTTGGACCTATCAGAGGTAGACACTTAGAAAATGCTAAGGTTAGAAAAAAAATGGTTTGATGACATGCCACATCATCAACATGCCACATGGAGTCAAGCGTGAGATAAGCTCTTTGACCAAGCATGGTGGCGAGCAAAGTGGCAAACCCAAGGGAGAACGGTTCGTAGGAAAGACAAAGTCCAACATGCATGCCCAACTAGGCACCTTAATCCCATGAAAAGCGGTGCATTGACACATTCAATGAGGTTCTTAAGCATATTAAAGAATGCAATTAACCTCCATGCAGTCCATGTGGGATAAAAGATTAAGTCAAAGCGCGCCAAAAAAGGAGGAGAAGATTTCAAATGCATGCAAAGTGCCTAAAAGAAAGGGCCAGTGGTTTTGAACCCTTGAACCTGCCACCCAAAAGGAATAGGCCTTGACCACCTCAGCTATGGAGGTCGAAGTGTTATAAAAGGCACAAATTTCTACTTAAAGTAATCAATTTTTGAACTGTGTTTTTATTTTTAAGAGGCCGAGACTTTGTAAAAGCTTTGGGAAAGCTCATGTAATTTTTTTATCCATTTTCTGGCCATAATATATAGTCTTAATACTCTATTTTATCCAATTTGCATATTGGAGGAGTATATTTCAATCCATAGAGGAGATTGAGACTTGTTTCTTTGGGAAAGCTCATGTAATGGATTTTTGTCCATTTTTTGGCCATAATATACAGTCTTAATACTCTATTTTATCTAATTTGAATATTAGAGGAGTATATTTCAACCCATAGAGGAGATTTTTAGGACTTTTGAAGCAACTTTGTAGGTGTTATGAAGACTCACAAAATTTGAAGGTGTCAGGCTTGATTTCAGTCACGATGAAGGTGAATTCTTGCATTGAGATATCAGCTTGCAGGAAAGTTGTTCATTGTTTCCAGGAGTTTGAAGTGCCCTTAATGGAAACGGTCCACTCCTTTGGAGAGCCCAGAGATGTAGGCATCAATTGTTGAGCTGAACTCTGTTATCACATTTCATTGTTTTGGTAAATTGTCATTTTGATGCATAATTTAATTTCAGTTTGTTGATTTGATTTTGATTAGTAAATGAACTCATGCAAGTAATTCACAGTTTCGACAATTATAACACAACGTTATTAAAAACCAGTTTAATTGGTAAATGGAAGTAACAAGTCTTTTGACAATTCCATTCCAACTCAACAACTCGAGAACGTTTTTGCCAAACATATTGCAAGTTCTTTTGAGTTTTTGAAGAATTTGTTAAGTTTTGAGAATTTTTAGTATTCGTACTTGAAACTTCACTTTGAGTTTATCAGTGTAGTTTACAGATCAAGTTGGTATTAGAGTAGTTAGAAAGCTAGGTTAGCTTCTGATTGTGTGATTTGACAGTTGCTTTTAGTTTATTAGTTTTCACATATCACTTGATTAGATTGCCAGTGTGCAGTTGTGGAATCAGTGTGTTTGCAAGAAACCATGGGCAAGTAGTCACATAAAGCCAAGATGGAAGAGCTTGAAAGCATCAATAACCAGATTCAGGATGAGAATGCATTCTTGAGATGCAAGCTCTATTCCCTTGAAGAGAAAATTGCAAGTTTAAAATCAGAGCTCGAATCCAAATATGAGCTCTTGATTCGATTGCAACGTGGTGAGTGTGAAAAGGTAAAGCCTTCCACTTCAGATGCAGAGACTATGATTGAGTGCAATGTAAGTTATTAACCACGTAATTCATTTACTTCTTCTTTCCATTTAGATTCAGATTCAAGTAATGATGCTTTTGGTAGTTTTGAACAACACACTAAGGGTATAGGATCCAAATTTTTGAATGAAAATGGGATTTAGTGGAAGAGGTCTTGGTCGAGATGGCCAAGGAATTACTAACCCAATACAAGTAGAGCATATATCTCTTCATGCAGGTTTGGGTTACACTAGTGAGCAGGTGGAAATTGGATAAACTTCCTCCATGGCTAAAGGAAGAAAAGATTCTAATAGCAAAAGATCGAGGCCATTAATAGAGTATGTACGGTGGAAGAAGGAAGGTAGAAGAGGTATTGAGATTCCACCTCCTAGTTCCTACACTAGAGTTAGCACTAAATCTTCTGATTCAATTTTTATGTTTGAGAAATTTGGATTTAACATTCAGAAGATAATGCAATCATTTCCATGCACTTTTTGTGGGATGCATAACCACAATGTTGCATTTTGTTGGAAGAGACATGCTTTTCTTAAGCATATTATAGGTATTAAGAACCATTCTCGTCATGGCAAAGCGAGAAGAGGTAAAAGGGAGACTTCACCTAAGAAGGTTATTTGCACTCATTGCCATATGAGTAGACATCAGATTGATCAGATTTTTTAAACTTCAATCATCTTCTCATTCTATGTAATGGTAAAACTAAGATGATTTAAAAACCTCTCACTAAGGATAATGGAGTTAAATCAATCCATAATGATGCTAAGGAATCCACTAAGACAATCAATTTCACTAGGAATAAAGAAATGGTTAAGTAGATTATCATTAAATTATTTTTGCGAATCATGGTTATGAATTCACCTAAGGGAATGAACAAGATTTGATAGATGTAGTTTATATTTGGTGGGAACACTTCAAGACAGGTTTATCATATGAAGTTTTTCAATTCTCACTTTTTGATAACTCTAAGTTTTTGAATCTCCTATTTATGTTATGTGAGTTGTCTAGAGGACTTGAACTCATTTGATCAGTTGGAGATAATAGTAGAATGCATGTTGTAGGTTGAGTTAATTCCTTACAACACTTATTTGACTGTTATTTTGAATCTATCTATTTTTGGCACATGGATGTATAGATGCATTTTTTTAAGACCCTATGGGCATGTTTAGATGTTAGGCATCATACACTTTTGGTTGTTTGCATTTGCTTAGCATATAAGTCCCATACTATGGCATTGCATTGCAACATGTCCACAAAATTTATTGTATGTTGTTGGCATTATAAACTTGTCTTGCAGTTACATTGGGAGTTGTTTCAATTTTTGGCAATTCACTGCTTTACAAGATGTCACATTTGGGCAGGTAGTTTTGGTATGTTGTAATCACTTTGGCAGTTGTATATTCACTTACTCATGCCTTTGGATGAGGAATTTTTGTATTTTGATTGTGAATCATTTTAATGCAATTGTTTATACCTATTTCTATAATTGGGTTCTATTTTCATGGATGCAGTAGACCAGTTTGCAGTTTTAGGGGATATTGGACTTTTGCAGACCAAAAGCCTTCCATTAGGGAGGTGTGATCAGAAATTGGGAGTCCGTAGATTTGAAATCATAAGCCCTTATAAATCCCACATGAACAGGGATAATTTTTTGGTAATATCATGCCCCGGTCACATGGGAGAAACCAGCCACTTTATCGAGCCACATAACTCATGATCCGTCTGCCACGTCCCAGAAACGTGAGAATAGACATGCCAAGTCAAAGCTCAAAATTTGGTTCTGATAATGGTTTCAAATTAGAGTTTTAGTAGTGCCAAACTGTAGAGATCTTTGAGAGCTTTTTGACATATTTTTTAGAATGTAAATTTGAGTTCGGGAGCTCCTATTATGGCCATTTGAAGATTTGTTGAAAAATGTCACTTGTGACATTTGGCACATGTTTCGAGGTGGTTTTGAAAGTTGGACCTATCAGAGGTTGACACTTAGAAAATGTTGAGGTTAGCAAAAAAAAATGGTTCGATGACATTCCATGTGGAGTCAAGCATGAGATAAGCTCTTTGACCAAGCAAGGTGGCGAGCAAGGTGGCAAACCCAAGGGAGAACGGTTTGTAGGAAAGACCAAATCCAACGTGCATGCCCAGCTAGGTGCCTTAATCTCATGAAAATGGGTGTTGACACATTCAATGAGGCTCTTAAGCATCTTAAAGAATGCAACTAACCTCCACACAGCCCATGTGGGACAAAAGACTAAGTCAAAGCGCGCCAAACAAGGAGGAGAAGATTTCAAATGCATGCAAAGTGCCTAAGAGAAAGGGCCAATAGTTTTCAACCCTTCACCTGCCGCCCAAAAGGGATAGGTCTTGACCACTTTAGCTATGGAGGTTTAAGTGTTATAAAAGGCACTAATTTCTACTTAAAGGAATCAATTTTTGGACTGTGTTTTCATTTTTAAGAGGCTGAGACTTTATTAAAGCTTTGGGAAAGCTTATGTAATGGATTTTTATCCATTTTTTGGCCATAATACATAGTCTTAATAATATTTTTATCCAATTTGAATATTGGAGGAGTATATTTCAGCCCATAGAGGATATTTTTAGGACTTTTGAAGAAACTTTGCAGGTGTTATGAAGACTTGCAGAATTCGAAGGTGCCAGGCTTGATTTCAGTCACGGTGAAGGTGAATTTTTGCATTGAGATATCAGCTTTCAAGAAAGTTGTTTATTGTTTCTAGGTGTTTTAAGTGCCCTTAATGGAAATAGTCCACTCCTTTGGAGAGCCCAGAGATGTAGGCATCAATTGTTGAGTCAAACTCCGTTATGACGTTTTGTGTTTTAGTAAATTGCCATTTTGATGCATGATTTTGTTTCAGTTTGCTGAATTGATTTTAATTAGTAAATGAACTCATGAAAGTAATTTACATTTTGACAATTATAACACAACATTATTAAAAATTAATTTAATTGGTAAATGGAAGTAACAAGTCATTTGACAATTCCATTCCAACTCAACAACTGAGAACATTTTTGCCAAACATATTGCAAGTTCTTTTGAGTTTTTTGAGAATTTGTTAAGTTTTGAGAATTTTTAGTATTCATACTTAAAACTTCACTTTGAGTTTATCAGTGTAGTTTACAGATCATCTACCATTTAAGGTCATTTGAATAAAACAAGTGGATAGTCTGCTAGATCTTGTATTTTTCACTCAAGCTTCTTGTAGTCCAACATTGTCTTCAAGATCATACACTCTTAAAACAAATCGCTCTAATACCACTAATCCAAAACATAGAAGTCTTGGTTGAATAATATTTCAAGAACACACAAATAATAATGCTATCTATGAAAATAGATATTTTATTGCTCAAAATTGTAGATACAACATATGCCTATCTATGGGAAGAGATGTCTATTTTCCTTTTAGGATAAATATATATTTATACATATTTTTGAAGGAAGGAGGAGGATGTGGAAGGTCACCAATCTCAATGGAGATGAAATGGTTTGACTTCCATGAAATACAACAACATAAAATTTAAGAAATTACTATTTTTAAAAACTTACTATTTTTAGACTGCACTAATAAATTTGAAATTTAAGGTACTTCCATTTGGTTTTCAAGGGTTAAAACATATCAAGTTAAGATTTGTTCATCTCAAAACATTCCCCTAATTCTTAGCTTTCTAATGGTTCAAATGGGGATTCAAATGGAGCTATGGTACAAAAGTTATGAATCTCAAAAGTTCTACCACCAATTGGGGTAGGACCATTGCCCAAATTATCACATAAAGTGTTGCCCAGATCATTGCCTAAAGTGTTGTCTAGATCATTCCTCTCTTTTTGAGAATCAATGGTCCCCATTACATCAAGAGTAATCATCAAGTGTGGTAGTTGTGTCTTGATTTGATTCTCTGTGAGCCACTCACCTTGGTGGCTAATCGTGCCTCTCTTGAACACTGGATAAAATGGAATAGATCACCCTCTTATTGTTTTTATCTAGGTATCCAAAATATGATCCTCCACCACTGGAGTAAAAATATATGGATCAAGCTCACCAATGTCTAATTGTTTTTCTATGACTGAGTGTTCAATAGAGGTGGATGATGTGGAATGGCTACATCATTTGGTGTCATGGGTTGGAACCTGACACATACTTGAATGGAATATGATTTGTAGAGATGTGCAGGGCTTGGTTTTTCACCATTTTTATTTGACCATCATTTTTTGGATGGAAGGCTATGAACTTCCTCAACTTGGTATCTATTTGCTTCTATTATTATGTTGATGATGTAGTCAAGGCTGCAACATTGACCCTTTTGGATTTCTATGGCTTGACCACCATGATAAAAATTTATTGGCACTAATCAAGGAGACAAATGTGGAAGGTGGTACCTTGGGTACCCTATACCACTACATTCCAAGAGTGAGGGTGATCTTTTAGGTTCTTGATTCATAGATACCATGTTGATCATATATGAATGGTTGACCAAGGAGTACATCGTAAACATCTAGATTGACCATATCACAAAAGCCTCATCTTGGTAAGGTTTTATTGCATATGAAATAAGACACTAATGGGTGACATAGAGGTTTCTCCTTAGACTCAACCATCTAATACTATATGGCTTTGGGTGAGGCTTCATGGATAGATTTAGACTATTCACAACATTAGCAAAGATTAAATTCTTTTGACTCCCACTATCAAGAATGCAATGCAGAGACTTACCTTTCACTCATAACTTAGAGTGAAACAACCTTTACTTGTCATCTGGCCTTTCCTCATGGGTGTGTGATAAAGCAATGATGGAATTAGGCTCAACATCTATAATATCTTCTTCATCCTCTTTAACTATAGGGTGTGTATGAGGTAGAACAGTAGATGTTGAGGATTATGATTCAGAAAGAAGAGACTTGATGGCTCGACATTCCCCTTTGGAGTGAGTTTCACTTTTGTGGTAATCACACCATTTCTTAGTCTTTCCATTTTGGGGTTTCTTAACTTAGAATTCCCTTTTCCATTTTGAAGGCTGACTCTTCATATTCTTTCTTTCATGCTTCTACTCAATCATCACTGTGAACTTGTATGCTTCACTGAGGGAATACAAATTGAAGAGTTCTATTTCCCCCTATATGTACCATTGTATTCCACCATGGTATTTGAAAACCTTGTGTTTCTCACTTTCCTAGATGCCCAATGTCACAAACAAGGAATGAAAAATGTCAGTGTAATCTTGAATAGACTGTTCCTTACCTTAGCAAAGTTATTGCCACTATATATACAGATCATCATATGCTCCAATGGCGTAGTATTCTTCCTTTACAGCTTTTATGAAATCATTCCAAGTAGAATCTGCCTCAAGGCTAATATCATCCATACTGAACCTCTTCTTGTACACTTCCCACCAATTTTTGATAGGCAATGATGCTTTCAAAAGAGCAAAAGTGATATTATCTTCATTGGTGAATTTAGTTACAAAAAAATAGGAAGATAATTGATGATCCATAAACTCTACACTTAAATTTGAAGTGCAAATAGTTTATCTGAATATTTTAATAACTCCCTTTATTAATCATTCAAATTCTTTAAAATTTCAACTAAACTTGTAAAAATGATAGGAGTTAGCAGAAAACATCACTTGCATGAGTTCATTTACTAATTTAAATCAAATCAGCAAACTGAAACAATAACATGCATCAAATGACAATTACCAAAAACATGAAATGTGATAACGAAGTTTAGCTCAACAATTGATGCCTACATCTCCAGGTTCACCAAAGGAGTGGACCATTTCCATTAAAGGCACTTCAAACACCTGGAAGCAATAAACAACTTTCTTGCAAGCTGATATCTCAATGAAAAAATTCACCTTCACTGTGACTGATTCAAGCCCGACACCTTCGAATTCTGTGAGTCTTCATAAACACCTGCAAAGTCACTCCAAAAGTCCTAAAAGTATACTCTAATGTATGAAAAAAATACTCCTCTAATATGCAAATTGGATAAATAGAGTACTAAGACTATGTATTGTGGCCTGAGAATGGATAAAAATCCATTAACATAAGCTTACCAAAGATTTTACAAGGTCTCAGCCTATTAAAATAAAAAAACATAGTAAAAAATTGATCCCTTTCAAAAATAAATTCGTTCCTTAAATAACACTCTGACCACCATAGCACATGCAGTCAAATCTTATCTATTTTGTGCAATAGGTGCTAGGTTCAATTTGTCAGCCTACTTGGACACTTAGCTTATCCTTTATTATCCCACATGCAATGATTTTGGGATAGAACAAGGCTTTAAAAAGCCTTTGACCGCCATTTCCACCATGGTTTTATCCCACATGCATCAATTTCAGGATAGAACTAGGGTTTAAAAATCCTTCAACCACCCACTTATCACATGGCTTCAGCCACATAAGAGTCCTTTTTGCTCAGGCTTGGCTCAGTCTTTCCTTTGAGGGCTTGCCACATGACCTGCCATAAGACCCCATGTATTCTACCTTAGAATCGAGCTCAGGCTTGCAGACTCGCCAAAGATCTTAGCTCCCATGTGACTCGATCAAAAAGCTATATCCTACTCCCTTAAATTTATCTCCCTCAAGCTCACCACCTTGTTCAAGCTTCATGGTGATGAGTCATCAAGCTCTCCAAAGGACTCACCATATGGCTCGATCAATGAACTTATCACAGGAGCTTAGTCACTTAACTCCACGGCATAAAATGTGACATGGCAAGATGAGTCACTATAGTGATGTGGCATGTTGATGATGTGGCATAATCATCAAGGAGGCCAAGGCACCCCTCCAAATGAGTGTGCTGACCCTCATTGAGGGCCCCTAGTGAGCCAATAACAGGGCCCTTTTTTTTGATGAACCGCTGTCAAGGACCAGAGTAAAACATCGAACCATTTTTTTAAAAATTTTCAATCTACCAAGTGTTGACCTCTAATAGGTCCTCATGCCAAATATTGAAACAACATTGAAACATGTGCCACATGTCACATTGCTTCAAGCAATCTTGTGACATTTATCAACCATCTTCAAATGGCCATAACAAGAGCTCCCAAACTTAGATTTACATTCCAAAAAATGTGCCAAAAATCTCTCAAAGAGCTCTATAGTGTGCCACCACTAAAAATATGAATTGGAACCATTATCAGAACCCATGATCACTCCTCCCCAATGGAAGGCTTTTGGTCTCCAAAAGTCCAATATCCCCTGAAATTGCATACTGGTCTACCACATCCATGAAAACAAAACCTAATCATAGGAAGCGATATAAACAATTGAATTAAAATGATTCACAATCAAATTATAAAATGCCTAATACAAAGGCATGAGTAAGTGAATTTGAAACTGCCAAAGGGATTACAACATATCAAATTGCCTACCCAAATGTCACATCTTGGAAAGCGGTGAATTGCCAAAAACTGAAACAACTCCTAATGTAACTGCAAGACAAGTTTATAATGCTGACAACATACAATAAATGTTGTGGAAATATTGCAATAAAATGCCCTAGTATGGGACTTATATGCTAAGCAAAATGTAAACAACCAAAAGTGTATGCTGCCTAACATCTAAACATGCCCAAAGGGTCTTAAAAAATGCATCTAAACATCTCTGTGCCAAAATAGATACATTCAAAATAGTAGTCTAACTGACAAATGCTATAAGGAAAAAAATCACAACATCACTCTAATATATCTACAACTGTTTCAAATGAGTCAATGTCTTATCCATTATTAGACTACCCATACAATATATTCTGGAGATCTAAAAACTTAGAGTTATCAAAAAGTGAGAATTGAAAAACTCCATATGGTAAACCTGTCTTGAAGTGCTCCCACCAACTCTAATCTACATCTATCAAAGCTTGTTCATTTTCTTAGGTGAATTCTTAACCATGCTTTACAAAAAGAATGTAGTGATAATCCACTTAACCAATTCTTTCTTCCTAGTGAAATTGATTGTCTCTGTGGATTCATTGTCAATTGCATAATTTATCAATTTGGGCTTTGCCATATGTAATTAAAAACATTGTTGACTTAACCTCTTAAATGGATTTTCACTTGTAGGTTTTACCTTATCTTGGGTTGTATTGTCAACTATATTATGGATTGAGTTAGCTTCATTAACCTTAGTGAGAGGTTTGTAAATCATCTTAGTTTTAACATTACTTGAATGTGAAGATGAATGAAGCTTAAAACATCTATCAATACTATGTCCACTTAATTTACAATGAGTGCAAACATCCTTCTTAGGTGAGGGTCCCCTTTTACCAATTCCCAACTTAACATGAGAATGGTCTTTCAAACATGCAATCTGCTTAAACAAAGCTTTTCGTTTCCAACAAGTCTTAGCACTATGGTTATTCATCCCATAAAAAGTGCATGGAAATGATTGCATTATCTTCTATACATTATATCCAAACTTATTAAACGTATCAATTGGATCAAAAGATTTAGTGTAAGAATCAGAAGGTGGAATCTCAATACCTCTTTTACCTTTACACCTTTGAACTAGTGTCCTATAACGTTTGCTATTAGAAGCTCGTCTTCCTTTAGCCATGGAAGAAACTTCTCCATCATCCACCTACACACTAGTATAATCCAAACCTGCATGAATATGTATATACTCAACCTGAATTGGGTTGGATATACCTTGGATATCTCTACCAAGTCCTCATCCATTATAACCCATTTTAAACAATAATTTAGATCCTATGCCCTTAGTGTATCTTTCAAAATCACCAAAAACAATATTACTAGAATATGAATTTGAAATGGTAGAAGAAGATGAAGATTCCTGTGGTGAAAAACTTACAGTGCACTCAGTCATAGTTTCTACATCTGAAGTAGAAGGATTTACCTTTTCACACTTACCACATTGCAATCTAATCAAGAGCTCATCCTTGGATTTGAGCTCCGATTTTAACTTTGCCACTTGCAATTCAAGTGCAAATTTTTGGCATCTCAAGATTGCATTTTCATCTTTGATGGCCTCAATCTGTGACAACTTGCCCATGGTTTCCTACAAACACATGATTCCACACTACACACTACAATAATAATCAATCTACAAACCAATAATCCAACTATTCTGGAAGCAACTGTCAACATACAACTAGAAGCAAACCGTGCATTCTAACTGCTCTGATACCAACTTGATCCGTAAACTCTACACTTAAATTTGAAGTGCAAATAGTTTATCTAGATATTTTAATAACTCCCTTTATTAATCATTCAAATTCTTGAAAATTCAACTGAACTTGTAAAAATGATAGGAGTTAACAGAAAACATCACTTGCATGAGTTCATATACTAATTTAAATTAAATTAGCAAACTGAAACAATAACATGCATCAAATGATAATTATCAAAAACATGAAATGTGATAACAGAGTTTGGCTCAACAATTGATGCCCACATCTCTGGGTTCACCAAAGGAGTGGACCATTTCCATTAAAGGCACTTCAAACACCTGGAAATAATAAACAACTTTCCTGCAAGCTGATATCTCAATGCAAAAATTCACCTTCATCATGACTGATTCAAGCCTGGCACCTTCAAATTTTATGAGTCTTCATAAACACCTGCAAAGTCACTCCAAAAGTTCTAAAATTCTCCTCTAAGGTATGAAAAAAATACTCCTCCAATATGCAAATTGGCTAAACAGAGTACTAAGACTATGTATTATGGCCTAAGAATGGATAAAAATACATTAACATAAGCTTACCAAAGCTTTTACAAGGTCTCGGCCTATTAAAATAAAAAAACACAATAAAAAATTGATCCCTTTCAAAAATAAATTCGTTCCTTAAATAACACTTCAACCACCGTAGCACATGTGGTCAAAGCTTATCTCTTTTTCACAATAGGTGCTGGGTTCAAGTCATCAGCCTACTTGGGTGCTTATCTTATCCTTTATTATCCCACATGAAATAATTTTGGGATAGAAGAAGGCTTTAAAAATCCTCTGAACACCATTTCCATCATGGGTTTATCCCACATGCATTAGTTTTGGAATAGAACTAGGCTTTAAAAATCCTTCAACCATCCACTTATCATGTGGCTTCGGCCACATAAAACTCCTTTTTTCTTGAGCTCGGCTCAGTCTTTCCTTCGAGGGCTCACCACATGACCCACCATAAGACCTTGTGTATTCTACCTTAGACTCAAGCTCAGGCCTGCAGACTCGCCAAAGAGCTCAGCTCCCATGTGACTTGGTCAAAAAGCTCTATCTTGCTCCCTCTAACTAATCTCCCTCAGGCTCACCACCTTGCTCTAACTTCATAGCGATGAGTCATCAAGCTCTCCAAAGGACTCACCATATGGCTCGATCAACGAACTTATCACACACGCTTAGTCACTTAACTCCACTTGGCATAAAATGTGACATCGCAAGATGAGTCACTATAGTGATGTGGCATGTTGATGAAATGGCATAATCATTAAGGAGGCCAAGGCACCCCTCTAAAAGAGTGTGCTAACCCTCGCTGAGGGCCCCTAATGAGCCAATAATGGGGCCCTTTTTTTCAATGAATCACTATTAAAGACTGAAGTAAAACATCAAACCACTTTTTCAAAACTTTTCAATCTGCCAAGTGTCGACCTCTGATAGGTCATCGTGCCAAATGTCAAAACAATATTGAAACACGTGACACATGTTGCATTGCTTTAATCAATCTCGTGATATTTATTGACCATCTTAAAATGGCCATAATAGGAGCTCCTGAACTCATATTTACATTCCAAAAATGCACTGGAAAGCTCTCAAAGAGCTCTATAGTGTGCCACCACTGAAACTCTAAATTGGAACCATTATTAGAACCCAATTTATAATCAATTGATCCAACCAATTTTTTACTACATCAACATTGATTTTTCCTTGAAATGTAGGGATATCAAAATTCACTTGAACCTTGAAGGGTGGTGGGGCACTTAAAGGATGTGGTGGTGTAGATGAGGAGCTAAAATTTCCCATCAAGATTTGTTGGAAAATTTGGGTAAATTATTGTATCATCTACGCTTGCTACTACTAGAGGACTTCATTTGCCATTTCCTTGAAATGATTAGATGTCTCAGTGTTTTCTAACATTTGAGGTCATTTAGAGCAAACAAGTGGATAGTCTGTTGGATCTTGTATTTTTCACTCAAACTTCTTATAGTCTAACCTTGTCCTCAAGATCATACACTCTTAAAATAAACTAATATGATACCACTGATCCAAAACATAGAAGTCTTGGTTGAAGAATATTTCAAGAACACACAAATAATAATGCTATCTCTAAAAAGAGATGTTTTATTGCTCATAATTGTAGATACAACATATGCCTATCTCTGGGAAGAGATGTCTATTTTCATTTTTAGGATAGATATCTATTTATACCTATTTTTGATGGTAGGAGGAGGATGTGGAAGGTCACCAATCTCAATGGAGATGAAGTGGTTTGACTTCTATGAAATACAACAACATAGAATTTAAGAAATTACTATTTTTAGAAAATTACTATTTTTAGACTGTACTAATAAATTTTAAATTTAGGGAACTTTCATTTAGTTTTTAAGGGTAAAAAATCATTGAGTAGATCTCCTTGACATCTCATGGTGTTCCCCTTATTCTTATATTTTAAACAGGGAGTCAAACAGAGCTATGGTGTAAAAGTTATGGCTCTTAGAAGTTCTACTACCAATTGGGGTAGGTTCGTTGCCCAAATTATCAGCTAAAGTGTTTTCCAGATCATTATCTAAAGTATTGTCTAGATCATATCTCCCTCCTTGAGAAGTAATGGTCCCCATTGCATCAAGAGTCATCATTAAAAGTGGTATTTGTGTCTTGATCTGATTCTCTGTGAGCCACTCACCTTGATGGCTAATCTTGCCTCTCTTGACCACTGGATAAAGAAGAATAGAGCACCCTCTTATTGTTTTTATCTAGGCATCCACAATCTGATCCTCCATAACTAGATAAAAACTCTATGGATCAAGCTCACCAATGTCCAATCATTCTACTATGACTGAAGTGTTCAATAGAGGTGGATGATATGGAATGACTACATCATTTGGTCTCATAGGTTGGAACCCGATGGATACTTAGAATGGACTATGCTTTATGGAGTTGTGCAAGGCTTGATTGTTTACAATATCTATCTGACCATCAGTTTGTGGATGGAAGGCCATTAACTTCCTCAACTTGGTATCCATTTTCTTATGTTGTTGTGTTGATTGTGTACTCAAGGATGCAACATCGACTCTTTTAGATTTATGTGGCTTGACCACCATGAGAACAAATTTATTAGCACTAATCAAGGAGACATATGTGGAAGGTGGTATCTTGGGTACTCTATAACTCTGTGTTACAAGAGTGAGGGTGATCATTTAGGTTCTTGATCCATAGATGCCATGTCGATCATACATGAATGACTGACCAAGGAGTACATCACAAACATCCAAATTGACCACATCACATAAGACCTCATCTTGGAAAGTTTTTATTGCATATGAAAGAAGACAATAATGGGTGATGTAGAGAGGATTATAAAGTAAGTTAGTCAAGCATTAGTCCATAAAAAATGAAACATGCATAAATAACTAACTAACCAAGCCTATCTATTCCTATGGGAATTACAAAGGATAACAAGAAACAAATGAAAGAAAGCCACACCATATCACCTTCCCAAATGTATTCACCATACCCATGTGTCTTAAAAACATATTCTCCCTGATCAAGCATCCCTTTCTTTGTCAACAATGGTGGTAAGCTCCTCCAATGCCTCAAGAACACTCCATAAAACCTAAGCTCTTGATTGTAAATCACCAAACTAGCCTATCAGTGAATATTTGTAGAAACAATTTAGAATTATAAATTTGTAATATTCAAGCTTTGAATATATTTGAGCATAATAACCTTGCATCAAAATATCTTAGACATGATGTTCATGGCCTCTCTATTTATAGATTTTTGAGATTAGTTAGGATCAACCTAAACCATCCATCTTTAGATGAAGATGTGTGGTTGAGGATAATCCTAATATTTGGAATTAAATCCATAATTATCTTCATCATGACCTTGGAAGAAGGGGCATTGCAGAGCATGGGATGCATTAACTAGGCACGGGTGACCCATAATCCTGATATTTTATGTACTTATGGCTTGATGGATGCCACCCCATAGATGATGTCACTAGGTGATATAGATAATAAGAATCAATTTAAAAAAATAAATATTCTAAAACTCTCGTGTAAAATCCACTTAAGCTCTTGATTTGGTTAATTAGTGTTAAACAAGGTTAATCAACATTTGTGCAATTATTTGAAAATTGGCCCTCAATTAATAAAAATGGTCAAAATGTCATATTACTAGGTTATAATTTGACTGGAGAGGAATTAGAAGGTGAAATTAGATGAATTATAACTGTATTCCCATTTAGGATGTTTCCAACAACAAATAACAAAGGTACATGACGTGTACTCATGAATTAGAAGAAAAGAGTGATCCAGAGCAATAAATGGCATAATGGTCATTTAACTTGAAATGATCTCATCAAAGTTAGCTGACCCATAAAATGCATTGCCCTATTTAGGGATAATTTGACCTAAATTGAAACTTGCAAGTGACAATTTCAAACAATTTAGGGCATTTTATGGATTTTAACCTAAAATGTGCATTTGAGTGCAATTTGAGTAAGATTGACAATTTCAACACAAATAGTGTTAAGAATTGGATGTCTACATTTTGCCCCTATTTGAGAAGGCACAGCGAGACATTTAGGTGAAGAAACATCTTTTTAAAGAAAAGAGTTGTCAAGAAGAAATTAGAATAGACCCATGATGCCCCCTCAAGAGGACATACTAGGATGAAAGAGAAGGATGGACTCTCAAAAAGAGAGAGAAAGTGAGAGATTAACCCATGGAATAGATCACATGCAGATGAGCTAATGGTTGCACACATGATCACTATCAATGATTAAAATATAATTAGAGGTATAATAGGCCCTAAAGATTGGGGGAATGGGAAAGATATAATCCATAAACATAAGGGACACACTGTAAATGTACCCAATTTGAGAGAACAAGCTGTACACTTACGACATTGATCAATCTTGGGACAAGTTGCACACTAAAATATTGTCATCATGGGCTTTAATGTAGAGAGCTTAGAATTAGAGGAAAAGGGAGAATGTTCTACTTTAGTAAGGGAAGCACCACTAGAATGGGGTCTTGAAAGAGAAGATAATAAGTACTCTAGTAGAGTAGATTTGATTGTGATAAAACAATTTTACCCTAGTAGGGCAAATCTTGATCATTGATAAAGAATAAATAATGATTTTCCCCTGTAGAGCTGATTTTATTCAGATGTGGTTCAGATGGTGGACCCCAACATGGGCAATTGGCAAGCAAAATAACTCAAGGATATAACCCAAAAGATAAGTTAAAGCGAGCGGGTGAAAACATATATGCAATGGGGTAATGGATTAGAAAGCCATATAAAGCCAAGCATATGAGAATTCATAAAGTGATTAGAGAGATGAAAATAATAATTGAGATAGCCAAGCTGACCTCAATAGAAATTGAGCAATGCGTAACTAGTTCCATAGACTCATGTTCCAACATGAACTTTAGGCCAATGTAGTTCACCCAAGTTTGGGAGAGAATGGAATGAAGAATGATGAAAAATGACCAATAAATGATTAGACTTATAATGTTTTCAAAGAGATTCATGTCTAAACATAGTCAAAGAATCCTAAAATTCATGCTACCTAGAAGCCTAATTCCATATCATGAGCCTAGGTTTTACAAAGTGTTCTTGAGAATCATTCATCGGAGTTAATGTTGACGTTAAGACCTGGAGAATTGAGCACAAAGTGCTTTCTATAGAAAAATAAATTAGGCATCATAAGTATGAATAACTTAAAATGACATAAGATTCCAATTGCATTGAGCCAGTTCAAATGTGAATACCTATAACTAAGGAAAATGGTAAAACAATGACCAAAACTAGAGTTACAATGATTTACATTTAAACAAAAAAGCAAAGACAAAGAAAAAATAAACATAAATGAACCTAACTTGAAATTAAGATATGATCTATCAAGACTTAAGTAGGAACAAAAATATTTAAAACAAAAGGCAAGAACATCTTAATGACATTAGACCAAGATATGAATAATCAAGATCCATGTGGACCATTAAGGCATTCTTGAACACAAAAGATAAAAGCAAAATCAAATAAAAAAACAAGACATCAAAAATAATCATATAAATAAAATGGTCCAAGAACAATGTAAGAACATAGGATCAAGATATAAACAATCGAGATCCATGTGAATCATCAAGATGTTTCAAAACATAAAAGAGATAAGCAAAAACAAACAAGGAAACACAAGACCAAGAATGAAACAAGAAGTAATAAAAAGAGAAAATGAAAAGAAATAAAATGAAAGGTGAGAAAGCACAACAAAACACTAAGAAAACACAAAAAAATACCAAGAAAACTCAAATAAATACACAAAAACAAAAACCATGTTAGTGTGGTTTAAAGACAAATGGTCACGCATGTGCGGTAGAGGCATTACTTTCCACCACATCATAAAAAAGAACAATGAAACGATAATTGTTCACTAATTAAAGAGGAACAATGATAAAAGAAATGGGGGAAGAGAAGAAAAGGAAGTGGTTGGTCGAGTTGACTCCAGATGTATAAAACAAGTGGACATTACCTACATAGTTCCATGGATGCATTTTCCAATATGAACTTTAGGCCAAATGTAGTTCTCCAAGGAAATAGGATGGAAGAAAAATGATGATTAGACTAGCTTGATTAATGTTATAGAATAAATGGAAGATATGACAAACAAATGAGAATGGTCTCGTAAATAAGAAGCTAATGAGATGAGAAAGAATGATCTTTTAAAATGGCAAGTGCATGGGATAAGATGAAATGAATTGGTGGTTTTGTGCTTACAAGACGGTACAAGCATTCAAACTTAACATATGTTTATAAAATAGTAAGAGTGTGGGATGGTGAAATGGCAATGTACAAATGTACAGAAGCATGAGATAATATTTTTGTTCTTATATGGATCATGTTATGATGGTTTTGGTATTTTCAAAGTATTTATAATGTTTTTGGTGTTTTTGGGATAAAATATTCACAAGATGGGACCATCTAGTTGAGGATATGCACATCTTGAGAGTAGAGGTTCCAATAAGATAGATAAACTAGCTACAACAGACTATGATCACAAATCAGTGAGATCAAGGTTCTTGATAAAATAAGAAAGAGTAGTAAATACTTGAATTAAGACTATGTAGTTATTTGCTTGTTGGAAGCTACATAAGATTTTCCTATATAAACTACTTTGTAGAACTGCTACTAAAAATGTTCGTAATGCTCATGAGACATAATTGAGATCATAACTGGTTAAGGGACAAAAAATTTCAAGCTTATAACATGCCTTAGACATAACAAAGATGTGCTTCTCGAAGAGAGAAATATAGAATGGGATGAAGAATGTGTTCAGAGTGCTAAGATTTCAAAGCCTTTACCATCAAGATTCATGAAAAGTGGACCATGGAGTGTAAAATATGTTCAAGGTAAGATAAAAGGGTGGGAAAAAATTATGATAGGACAAGTTACCCCTAAATCAAGGGTCTATTTGACAATGTTTCAAATTTTTTCATGCGTAGAACCTCTTAACATGTATGATGTTCATGGGCTCTAAAACTTCTTCACCATTAGGTTTAGCCAGTCAGTATGCTCCTGATCCATAGTTCACTGTGATAATATATGGTCCTAACCAATTATGCTGAAATTTGCCTTTCTTTTTGGGTTCATCATTCATGTTCTTTTGGTTCTCTTTCAAAACTAAGTCACCAATCTAAAATTCTTGAGGGATAATGCATTTGTTGTAGCTTCTTCATAATCTATTCTAGTAGGCTTGTAAGTTTTCTAGAGCAACCAAATGCTTACCATCAATAATTTCTAGTTCTTGTAGTCATGAGGATCTATAGTCTTCATCATCTTGAATGTGATACAATGATATTATTAATGATGGGATCTCATTCTCGACCAAGATGATAGCTTCAGTGCCAAAAATAAGGGAGTGTGGAGTAGCTCTAGTTGGGGTGCAATGATTGGTTCTATAAGCCCAAAGGGCAGGAAAGAGTTGCAAGTGATAATTACAGCCAACATCATTAACAATATTTTTAAAGATGGTTAGAATGGTTTTAATTTGATGCCTCATCTTGTCTGTTGCCTTACAGGTTATATGGAGTGGATTTCTTGTGCTTGATCTTGAATTTTGCACAAAGAGATTTCATATCTTATTTTACAAAGGATCTATTATTATCAGATATAATACAGGCTAGGATATCATATCAACAAATGATATTGTAATGAATGAATTTGGATATTTGTTTCTTGGTGACATAAGTGAGAGGAATGGCCTCAATCCACTTGGTAAAGTACTCAGTTGTAGTCAAAATGTGCTTATGGCCATCTGAAGATGTTGGGTTAATTTTTCCAATGAGATCAAGACCCCATGTTGAGAACAACCATGGTGTTGTAATTGATTGTAATGCTAAGTAAGGTGCATGTATCAAGTTTCCATGCTACTAACAAGGAACACATTTCTTTACATAATTACAAGCATCTATCTCCATTTTGGGCTAAAAATACCCTGTTCTGAGAAGTTTCTTTTCTAGGACTACACCATTTGTATGGGACCCACACATTCCTTCATGAACCTCCTTTAGTACTATCTTGGATTCTCCCAAATATAAACAATAAAGAAGTGTTCCATCATAGCCTTTTCGATAAAACATGTTCCCAAGGAGGATAGAACGTGTTAAGAGATGAAAGAAAAGTTTTTTTTGGTTATTGAAAAGGTTGGTAGGAAAGACATGGCTATGGAAATAGTTATAAAAATATTGGTACCATGGTAGCTCAGGTGAGATATTAGGATCAACAAGGTTTCATATCCTCTCTGAATCTAATAAAATATGTGCTGGCTGAAGAATATTTTTAATCAAAAACTGATACTCTTTATCACTATCATGCATTTGAATCATGGAACCAATTTTTTCCATGGCATCAACAGATCTGTTGTTGTGACTCGTAGAACTTGCTCAAACTACATAGATAAAATGTGTTTTAAGGTTATCAACAATTTGTCTGTAAGGAACAAGATTATCATCTCTTGTTTTATATTGATCAATTGTCTGATTTATGATTAGATGTGAATATCCATAGATCTTTAAGATTTGATATCCCATTATATGGCAAGATGGATCCCTGCAACCAATGCCTCATATTCGACCATATTGTTTGTACACTAAAATTGCATATGGAAGGCTTTGGGGATCAAATCTACTTATGGAATTATCAATAATGTGCTAGTTCCAAATCCTCGAGATGTGAAGGATTCATCAAAATAGAGTGTCCATTATTTAGGTTCTTTTGATGCTTATTCTATCTTCATGATAGAATCATTTGAAAAGTCAAAGTTGAGCAGTTGAGTGGCTATAATAGGAGCTTTTGCAAGTTGGTCCACAAGAATCTACCCTTTGATTGCCTTCTAATTCTAGTATTCAATATCAAAATCACTGAGGAACATAATCCATTTAGCCATGTATCCTTGAAGATCTGCTTTAGATAAGAGAAACTTGAGAGGATCTACCTTGGCGATAACAATAGTTTTGTTATTTAGCATATAATATCACAATTTTTGAGTGGAAAACACCATAGATAAACATGCCTTCTCAATAGGAATATAATTATGTTTATAGGCTACCAATGTGTGGCTTAAATAATAAACCACATGTTCCTTACCATGATCATCATACTAAGCTAAAAGTGCCCCCAATGTATGTTCTGTAGCTGATATATAAAGAAGCAGTGGCCTTCTATGTGTCAGAGGTTATAAAACTGGTGGATTGGCCAAGTATTTTTCAAGTTTTGCAAATGATATCTGACAATATTCATCCCACTAAAATTTCACCCCTTTCTTTAAGATATGGGTAAATGGGTGGCACTTATCTGCTAGTTGAGAAATGAACCTACGTATAGACTGGATCTTGCTCTATAGACCTCACAACTATTTAAGATTGTTTGGTGGAGGCATTTCCATAATAGTGGTGACCTTTGTAGGGTCAACTTCAATCCCTCATTGTGATATAATAAACCCTATCAATATTCTTGATGTGACTCTAAAGACACATTTCTTAAGATTCAAGCAGACTTTATATGCATGAAGCCTCTCGAATATTCTTCATAGAATGTCAGGGTGTCTAGCTCTTATTCTTGATTTTGTTAGTATATCATCAACATAGTCCTCTATAATTTCATGCATCATGTCATGGAATATGATAGTCATTACATGTCGATATATGGCTCCAACATTCTTCAAACTGAATAACATGACTTGGTAACAGAATATCCCCCATAGAGTGGTGAATGCAGTTTTATGCTGATCTTCAGGGGATATCTTGATTTGATTGTAATTATAAAATACATCCATTAAGGATAACATCTCGTACCCAGTAGTTGAGTCAACAATCATGTTGATTTTGGGTAAAATAAAATCATCTTTGGGACATGCCTTGTTGATATCATGAAAATCAATACAAACATGTATGCCTGGGTTATTTTTACTTAATGGCACTATGTTAGAAATCCATTTAAAGTAGTCCAGTGGTCTAATAAAATTGGCTCCTAACAAATTTTCCAACTTGGCCTTAACCAAAAGGGTGATGCGTGGATGCATCTTTCTCCACTTTTGCTTGACTAGTTTAGCATCAAGGTGAACAACTAGATGATGCATAGCTAAATTTGGATCCAAGCTTGGTATGTCAAAATATGCCTATTCAAAGATGTCTATATAATCCTTAAGAATGGATATAATATGTTCATGTTCTGATTCAGTGAAGGAAGCTCCAAGATAAACATTTTTAGGATCCCCATGGGTTCCCAAATTCACTTCTGTTTTGCTCTCCATAAGGAGTGTGGATCCATCCTCTAGAATTGTATGCAATGTATGGTCATGATATTATTCTTCTATATATTCTTGTTGTTCCTCCCAAATATCTGGATAATACGAAGAATCAAAATCTACCTTCTTAGGTAAAGGCCAATTGGCAAAGACCTCTATAAACTCAAGAGCAAGACACTCAAATATTTGATGTTATTCTGAAGAGGTACTTGTACTAGCTATGGAACTTGGGCTAGATGGAATTTCTACATCTTGAGGGGATGAACAAAATTTCCCACCTGGGAGTGCCTGAAATAGGTTTTCACTCAAAGGCTTGTATTTTTATTTACTTTTTCCCTGATCAACAAGTGCCTCAAAGAGCTTTTCACCTAAAGATCTCGATGTTTGTTCTTTATTATGACCAAGAAAGTTTGCATTCTCTCTAAAATAGGCAGAAGAATTCAATGAAAAATCAAAACCTTGTTTATGATCACCAACAAGGAATGCATCTCATAGGCCCATGTATTTTGCAATCAATTTTTCATTTTAAAACTCATCGGGACATATGATGAAATTTTGTTGATCCCAATCTATGAGTTCAAAATGGCAAAGGCATAGGTTAAAGTGATGGTTTGATTCAGGATGAGAAACACCAATGGCAAGGATATAATGTCCTGCTTTAAGAAGGGAAGCACCATTAGGATGACTTTTTGATTTAAGATGAGAAGCTCCACTAGGGTAGATTTTTGCTTTAGGACAAGAAACTCCAAAAGGTGTTATGGTCAATATGGCATTTGAATCAAACAAATTTAAATTAACAAGCTCATAAAAAAGGCTATAATGGGATATTGCATCGCTGCTAAGAGTCTCATTACTAGTCACTTTAGAAGAGTCACTACCAAATGTTTTGAGGTCATCCTCTAGTGGTTTAAATCTGAGACCATGATTCTAATTGATAACTCCAGTTGATAAGGGCTCTAAAATTCCTTGCACCTATAGGCCAAGGCCTTTCCATGTATAGTAAAGATGATCTATTATCTTATTAGGGATAAGATACCTTGGATTCTGAAAATAATTTGTAAGGCCCTCAGAATATAACCAATCTCCATCAGTAAAAGCCTCTCAATCTTTCTTTGGTGCAATTATAGGTACAAAAACCACAGGAGGTTTTAGTTGCTTCTTGTTTGGTTGCCAAATTTGATTAGGTTTGTTAGGAGTCTAGGAAGTTTTAGGCTTACCAAATGTTTTAGGGGATTTTAGTAATTTTACAATATGGAAGACATCCTTTAGATAGTACATGGAAATGCCTGTGTCTTTAATAATAACTTGATTGGATAGAGCTATAGGAAATAGATCAATTAAAGTGGAAGCTAGATCACCAAGGTCTATATAATTATATGGAGATGGATGAGAAATGATGGTTTTGTTTTTCTTTGTAATGAATTTAAAACATGGGCAATAGTTGTAATTATGAAACTTTGCTTCAAGATGTTTGTAGTATTGGTATGGCTGCTGATCAATGGGAATAGTAACCTTGATCCCATCATGGGGAAACTTAAGGCATTGGTGGAGAGTAGATGGAACTACCTGTACTTCATGGATCCAATGATGACCAAGAATTATGTTATAAGGAAGCTCAATATCCAAAATATGGAATAATATGTGATGAGAAGTAAACCCAACCATGACTGGCAAGCAAATTGTATTAGATGACTCCCTCTTAATGTTGTTGTAATCCTTGATTGTAATAGTCTCTCATTGAATGTCTTTGTCCATGTAACCCAATCATTGCACCAATTTAAGAGATATGATGTTTATCCCTAAACCATTATCTATAAGAACCCGCTTGATCTTGTGATCTACAATGATTATCTCAATGTATAGTGGGTTATTATGGTTTGGGCCAAGGGTGGACATGTCCTTTTAATCAAATGTGATTTGTTGAAATGAAGACAAATGTCTAACTAGGTTCTGGAATTGATCAAGGTTTATATCATTAGGCATAATAGACTCTTGTAAAAGTTTGTTGAAGATGGTTCTATGGACATCGGATGTCTACAAGAGTTCTAATATAGAAATTTGTGTAGGGGTTTTATCTAATTGATCTGTTATACTAAAAGGCCTTTGAATTATGGATTGAACTAGTTTAGCCTTTGTTGGGATAGTATTCATATTTGGAACCATTAGCATAATGTTCTCATTGGGTTAATGGAAAGAAGTGGGTGAATGGCCCTGAATGGTAACTCGTGGGTGTCTAGTTGTGACTGCACAACCTAGAGGTGGCAAGGAGTTATTATAATTATAAGAGTGAGGCAAGTTGGTTGAATATTTTGTCGATCAACGTACTAATAAACAAAATAGGTCTGATCAGCCAAAGTAGGAAGATTAGTCATCCAAATGTGTAGGTTTACCACATCAGAAGGGGACTGATCTCTCCTCTCATCAAGGGGAGGTAAACTATAGATAGGCTATATATACATACATACATATATATATATATATACATACATATATATATATATATACATACATATATATATACATACATACATACATATATATATATATATATATATATACATACATACATACATACATACATATATATATATATATATATATATATAAATAGAAAATAATACTCAAGGGTAGGACAAACCATACAACTCTCTTTCTTCAGAGATGATGTGTGAGGATCAAAGGAGAAACTCAAGGAAAATGACAGAAAGCGCTCCTCTTCTTTCAGAAGTACTATTCAGCAAGCCACAAGAATACTCCAGGTAGTAACAAAAAAATATAACAAAGGATGTAATAACTAGCAAATCGAGATGCAACACAAAGTATACGCCTGGATTGATCAAGACTAAGATACGAAGGACAATGAGGGCACAAAGTCACCCCAAGGTCCTTTACACAGAAATGAAAAGAAAACACACTAAAGGCAATTATGGGGGCACAAAGTCTCTCCACAGTTGACTCTTCAGGACACCTTCTTGACTATTGTCACTAATTTTGCTTGTTGAATTAAAGGAACAAAAGATATATTAAGGAAAAAGACATAAGAATAGTTTCCTCAAAAACAAAGATATTACAGCATAAAGTCTGAAAAACCACTTGCTTTCTTATTCCAATAACAAAATATGATAAACAAACTGAGCTCAAAGTCTCAAAAGTGTCTTTCAATTTGGGCAGAGTTTCATTCTGATTGTCAAAAAGAGATATATTTACAATAGAAGAGAGTCCCTTATATAGCCTCTTCAAGAAGGACTCAGGAATATTAACACATCATGTTGCATTGGAATCTGTTAAGAAGACATGCTGGAACTTAGGGGCATTTACCCATTTGATTTTATCATTGTAGAGAAACAAGTAACACTATTGAAAGTTTGCAACTTTCAATGTCCACCTGGCAATCTGATCCTACCTTCATTGTTCCTCCTTTTCTAGTTAATTGAATCGGGTCCTGGATTCAATTTGTTGTTCTATTCCTTCTTCACTTTTTTCTAGTCTTGGCCTTGAATTCTATGAATGGATTCGGGTCTATAGATTCAAAGGATAAATAGCTATTTTATGAGCTTTAAATTTGACGTTTGCGTGCATATCACTATGTTTTTAACAGCTAGTTCACTATGTTGAATTTGACATCTTCAGGTGCGTCACCCCTTGGTCCTTCTTAGGATTTTCTATTTGTCACTTTCTTAGAAAGAATTTGCCCTTTTGGGCCTTAATAAATGATCCACTTTGGGTCGAGAAGAGCTCCCCGCAAGGTATCTTCCCTTCAAGCGGTCTTTGAATGGCCTTCAGGCTTCTTGTTTTACATCTTCCCGAAGGGAAGGTGACCCTTTAGCTTTGGGGAAGTGTCCTTCTATTCGGCAACTGGGAGTCCCCTACAAGGGCACCTGCCCTTTGGGGTCCTTCGATGGCATTTTGGGGGTTTCTTGTAGGCATTTTCCCCAGACAAATTCTCACAGACAAAAAGTCCATGGAAATTTCCCGCGAACAAAAAGTTTGCAGAAAATGTTCCTATCACTTTTGCCTTGGTTATTTCTTTGGGATTTTTGTCTGAAGGAATTCCTTCAGACAAAAAGTCTGAAGGAATTGCTTCTTGCCTTAGTCTTTTTCAAATGCCTTAAACAGAAATCCAAAAGAATTTACCTTTTGAGGCTTCTTTGAAAATGACCCTTCTGAAGGGTACTTTTGTCATCCAAGTGCCATCTGTAACGACACTTTGTCCTTCGAGAGGTTCTTTGAACTTTTGCATTTGAACTACTCCTTTGAACTGTCTGAGTGAACCACTCCATTGAACCACTTTGTTGAACCACTTCGTTGAACCATGACAATGAACCGCTTGGTTGAACCAAATGTTGAACCAAGCCGATGAACCAAGATTTGAACCAAAATGGTTCAAACCAATGGTTCAATTGAATGAACCAAGCCTTTGAACCAAGCGGATGAACTAAGTCATTGAACCATTTGTTTAAACTAATCGTTGAACCAAATTTTGGTTCAATAGTTCAAACAAAGTCTTGAACCAACTGACGAACCATTTGATTGAACCAAAGGATGAACCAAAGCATTGAAACAAAGCAGATGAACCACTCGAGTGAAACAAAGCATTGAACCGCTTGGTTGAACCAAGCCATTAAACCATTCATTTGATTAAACCCACCATTGAACTGGAAGTATTGAACCGACTGAACATTAAACTCATTGAACCTTTGAACCCTAGTGGTTCAACGGTTCAAGCCTTCTTTGCTTAGATGCTTGCCGATGGAGATTTTTGATTGAACCAAGGCACTTAACCAATATTGAAAATGACCAAGTGTTAGAAACTAATTCTTTTGGTTGAACCCACCTATAGAAGCCTTTGAACCTGTAGAAATGAACTTGCCTGTAGAGTCTATAGAAATCAAGTCTGTAGAAATCAACCTGTAAAGCCCATTGAACTTAGCCTACAGAGTTTGCAGATTTTCTCTTCTTGCTGAGTCCGTAGATTTTCTCTTCCTGTAGAGTTCATATATTTAAGCCTACAGAGTTCGTAGATTTTTGAGAAGCTTAAAAAATGAGGAATTTGAATGCCCAGGAAAAATTTTGAAAAGGAAAGAGACAATTTTGGTTTGTAGGACCAAAATAGTTCAAATGTTGTCCCAATAATGAGTGATATTTTTGGGAGACAATAGCTGGCTCCAGTTGGGGAACTTCTATCAATTGCAAAAAAAATTGAAAGTAGTAGAATCCAGAATCTCCAGTGTCTTGATGTGTACCATTGGGTTATGGAGTCATGCTACCCAGAATGAAAGGCATAAAAATGGAAACAAACAAAACAAAATAGAATTAAAAACTATACAAATATACATATATATAGATGTAATGATCTGATACTTTAAGAGTTGAAGTGTTTTAGATGCTGCCCATTGTGAGGCAGAGAAAAAAGTGTGCCATCTTGATATTTCAGTAGAAAGATGTTTTCACCAATGTGCTGATGAATTATAAATGGGCCTCTCCAAAGGGAGTCAAACTTTCCATGCATCCCCTTTGGTTCTCTCTTTTTGTCCCACAACAGGACTTGATCCCCAATCTAGAAATCATGATTTTTGGCCTTCTGGTCAAAGAGTTTCTTTACCAGACTTTGATGAGCAGCAATTCTATCCACCACCATGGTTCTCTATTCTTTCAGCTCAGTTAGGCACATGATTTTTTTATCAAGAGAACTTTCATATGTCTAATCTTCAATTGCCTTTTCCAATTTCAAGGCTGAAAATTCTAAGGTGATTGGTATCTCAACATTGATACCATAAAGAAGTTGAAAAGGAGACATACCAATTACCCTCTTTGATGTGATTATGTCTGCCCATAGAGCATCAACTAATGCTTTGTACCATGTCCTTTGATTGTCATCTGCTAGCTTCTTGATGATAATTACCAGGTTCTTATTGCTGGATTCAGCTTGTCCATTCCCTTGTGGAAAATAATCAGAAGAGTGAGAGAGTATAATTCCATAATGGAAATAGAATTATGTAATTTTTTGAGAGGTGAAACAAGTTGCATTATCAGTAATAATTTTGATTGGAACTCCAAACCTAGAAATGATATTCTCTTTGAGGAAGTTGCATACAACTTCTGAAGGAGCATGCTTAGTTGGGATTGCTCCTACCCACTTGGTGAAATAGTCAATTGCTATAAGGACATAATCATGTCCAACACTTAAAGATGGGTTTATAGTCCTAATAAAATCAATCCCCCATTGCTAGAAATGTTCTTCTATGATTACTGGCTTGAGAGGCATAGCAACTAACTTGGGTCTTGCAACAAATTGCTGACAGAGTTCAAATTTTCTCACCCACTTATGTGCATCTTGGAAAAGAGTTGGCCAGTAATATCTATCTCGCAGAATCTTGTGAGAAGTCATAGGAGCAAAAAAATGTCCTCCACAGGCCAGATTGTGGAAAGATTTCAAAAGTTGGCTTTGTTTCTCTTTGTCTACATAGCAAAGGAATACTCCATCTATGCTTCTCTTGTACAAGCCATTGTCCCAAAGGACAAAATTGGCAGCTTTCAACTTGATAGTCCTCCTTTTTTTGTAAGACAAATGAGCTAGACATTCACCATAAGTAAGGAAATGAGCGATACCTGAATACCACTCATTGGTAGTGGAGACAAAAAGGACTGTTGGAATCTCTTCCACTTTAGTTTCTTCACGTTGTGTGTCTTCTGGCTTATTGTCAACAATTAATTGGCATAGGCCTTTACCCCTGACCAGCTTTGTCGGCTTGATGTCTAGATCAAACTCTTGGATCTTTGCAATCCAATTACCTCTTTTCATGCCAAACTCCTGCTGAGTTAATATAGACTTGATTGTAGTGTCAGGAACTAAGGTAGTAGTGTGTGAATTCAAAATATAGAAGCATAAATATTTGACTATTTTCACCAACACATAAGCATGCTTCTCTATATTTGAATACTTCATCTCATGGGTTTTAAGAGAGCAACTCATGAAAGAGATAGGAGATTCCATACCTTTCTTGTCCTATTGAATAAGAATTGTTGAAAGAGTGTGTTCAGACGCATAGCTATATACAATGAAATCTTTGTTGTAATCTGGGCAAACCAAAGTAGGGGCATGAGCAATGGCGGTTTTGATATCCTGAAATGCTGATTTGCTTTCTTTAGTCCAGCTGAAGATGGTCTTCCCTTTCATCATGTTCATAATGTGTCTAGTCTTCTCAGCAAATTTGGGGATGAATCTCTATAAGAAATTCACCTTTTTGAAGAAAGAATGAATAACGTTCTTACTTGTAGGCAAATTAAGTTCTTGAATAGACTTGACTCTATTTGAGTCAATCTTTATGCCTTCTTTGGACATAAAGTGTCCAAAGAGTTTCCCTTCTATTATTCTAAAAATAGACTTTTTAGGATTTAAGGAAATACCATTCTGGTGGCAGTGCTCCAACACTTGTTTTAAGTGGCGTACATGATCAGATCGATGCTTTTAAAAGATAGTCAAGTCATCAAGGTATACCACTATGAATTTACTAATTTCATCTTTGAAAGCCAGATCCATTACTCTCTGAAAGGTAGCACCAATATTTATTAAACCAAAAAGCATTCTTCTATATCCAAATGTACTCCAAGGTGTGGTGAATGCAGTCTTGTGTTGGTCTGCTTCACCAACTTCAACTTGATTATATCCTAAGAAGCCATCTAGCATTGATAACATTTCTGAACCTATCACTATTTGAAGCACTTGATCCATAATTGGCAAAGGATAATTATCCTTCAAAGATGCTTGATTTAGATTTTTGAAATATACACAAATGTGAATTTTGCTATTCTTCTTCCTTACAGGCACTATGTTTGCAATCCATGTAGAATGATGGATTGGGAAGATGATTCTATCATTTAACATTTTTTGTATATCAGAAAAAATAGTACCTAATATTTTTGGATTATATTGTCTAGATTTTTGCTTGTAAGGCATTGAGTCAGCCTTGAGAGGAATGTCATGGCAGATTTCATCAAGTCTGAGAGACTTCATATCTTCATAAGAATATGCTAAGACATCCATGTATTGACAGAGTAAAGAGGTGAACTTGAATCTTTTTTTAGGGGTGCAACACTTACCAATATTGACCATCTTGAGATTTTATTCAGTAGTCAGATTCACTTGATCGAATCCCTAAAAGAAACTTGAGTCTGTTTGTTGTTGTTTGATGAATCTATCATGCTTGTCAAATAATTTTTCAAGAGAAACCAGGCCTTTGGGAATTTTGTTTCCTTTCAGCTGTAAGAATTCTTCATTTATATCTGAATTGGATTCAGAGATAGATTCATTCTTTTGAGATTCACTGCCTTCAAAACATAGTTGTTCAAAATTATCTTTTCATTCTAAGAAGGTAATGATTTGATGATCATCATTGAATACTTGCCAATGATCAACATTGTCAGATACACTTGGTCTATAGACCATCTCAATAGTATACCTATCTTTTTTGAAATCTAAATGAGGAACTAAGAGAGTTCCTAAAATAGCAAGTGCATCAGCTTTGTCATTAAACTCTTTAGGTATAGCAAAAATGTTGAAAACATCAAAGCTTTCAATTTGATCCTAAACTAAGTTACGGTAGTGGCATAATCTTTAATTCTTAGTTTGGTATAAGTTCCTCACTTGAAAAACCACTAATTCAACATCCCCTTTGGCATGAAGAAACTTGATGCCTTTTTCTTGAGCAGCATTCATGCCAAGCAACAAAGATTTGTATTCAGCTGTATTGTTAGTGTTGCTAAACTGTAATTTGTAAGATGAAGGGAACATATCTCCTTGAGGAGATATCAAAACAATCTCAGCTCCTGAATTGGTAGAGGAACATCTAACATCAGATTACAAAGTCTATATCTCATTTGATACTAATTTTTCTTTAGACTTTCCTTCATCAAAGATGGAGGATTCTTCTTGGTCTGTACTGTAGCCTACTAGTTTTTCTATTATTCTTGTTAAGATAATTTATAAGTTGACACTTTCAAGAATTATATTAGGTGTTCATGCACTTCATCTATAGATAGAAAATAGTTACCCATACCTGTGGATTCAAAAATAATTTGAGCTTCAGGGGCTGATGTCTGGGTGACCACATATTTTGCTTCTTTTTTAGGGAGCAACCTCTTCATTACGCCTTGGACAGGGATCCTTGCCTCAGATAGATCCATGATTAGTTATCCTCCCATGTCCTTGCAAAAATTTCATCCAAGTAAAATGCCATAGGATGCTGGGATGTCAGCTACCAAGATAGTCATCTTAATTCTCTTGTCTGGAAAGGTTGTAAATGCAAATTGGGCATCTTTGATTTGCCCCAGCAATGGTACTTGCTTGTTATCCATGGAGAAACATCTTCTAAAGGTTTTGGTCAATGTGAGACCAAGAGACTCAGTTACTTTAGCTAGAATGAAATTATCAGATGTGCCTAAGTCTATAATATAGTTACTCATCTTGTGGCCATTAATTAACAAGGAAACATAAAAAAGGTTCTATTTTTCTAGGAGTAGTTGGGGGAGTAATGACCAAATTATTTGGAATAGGCGTGTTATTTAGAGAATCAGGAGTTACCTTTTTAGCCTTTTGTCGTATAGGGAAGGTTTGGTTTTTAACATATTGGACTAGCTTATTCAATTGATCAGGATTGGACTGCAAATATTCAAACTCAGACATTTGTATTTTTGTCTTTTTGACATGATCAATAATGTCAAATGGCTAAATTAGACTAGGAATAGAAGAAAGCATTTCAACATTTTGGGTTTTAGGAGGGATGGGAGGAGGGCTAGTTTACGAAATGGGAGTAGAAGGTGAAGGTGAAATTGATGTACTTAAATTTTGGGTGATCACCGAATCTTTTGACTGAAAAGTCAGAATGGTTCCATGCTTAGCAATTGTAATTACTGATTGAGGTTGCTCCTCTATCTTCTTTTTATCAGCTTGCTAGACTGATTGGTTCTTAGACTTGGTAAACACTACATATGATCCATCAATAGCCTCTCCTTTGATTTTGAGTTCATCCTGGTAGTTTAAGAAACTAATGTGGGAGTCACCAGCTAATTTTTCTTGATTGTCTTCAAGGATATCAATGTCATTTTCTTGATTCAATTCAGGCTGAAAAGAGAAATTAGATTCTGTTTCAAGTTATCCCATTGCTGAATTGGTTGGAGGAGCTTTTAGGGCAAGTTTCCCTTGTGGGGGAGGAAGGTGATTTTTTTGCCCTTGATTCCTATTAGCATTGCCCTAATATGACTAATTTGGGAATGTCCTTCTATATGAAGGAGCAAAAGACATTCCTTGAGCCATTTGCTTTTTGAGAGCAAGCAACTCATTTGCCAATTTTTGTACCATTGGATCTGTGGTGCCTGTAGATGCATATTCAAAAGATGATGAAGCTCTATTTCTATTTGGATCTCTTCTTATCTTCCTTGCTAAGATGAGATCATCTTCTACTTTAGTGGTGAAATGCTGAGCTACAACATGATCTATTTGACCAGCACGTCTCAAGAGAAAACTTACTTTAGGTAGCTGAGAATTAATGAAAAAGCATTTGAGATTCTTAGTTTTAGGTCAAGCTATTACAAGAACTTTATTTCTCAATTTGTCAAATTTGGCTATGAAATCTCTCATAGACTCATAAGGCTCTTTCTTCATTTGTGTAAGTTGAGCCAGAAGTGCATGTGCATCTTCTGCAGGTTTGAATTTGGCTTCAAACTTAGCTTTGAGATTATTCCAATCAGTCACTGACCGAGCCTGTAGATGATAAAACCAATTTGTAGTAGTACCTTGTAGTGTCTCCACAAAAATCCTGACTGCTACATCTTCAAATTCTACTCTGATTACTCCATAAGCTATGCTGAAGGCTGCAATGTGTTCATCAGGATGAACTTTCCCATCACCATAGAATTTGGGGAACTTCTTCCTTGAATTGCATGGAAGCTCATGTAGAGGTGGAGTAAGATTGAGAGGACCAAAGGCATTACCCTAGGGGCCTTGAACTGCCATTGTAGGATTATGAAAAGGAGGGATAACAAATATCAAAGGGGTAATTATTGGCAAAGTTTTATCAATAGTAGAAGTAGATACTTCGTCTGGTAATGGAGATCTAATTTTAGTAGGAGGAAAGCTCTTGGTTTATTGGAGACGAGATGGTGAAGGAAACATATCAAAATCACTTTGCTGTACCAACTTGAATATAGAGTCAATGATACCTTTAGCCCTTTGGCTTCGCGTATACCTTGAATCTGCTAGATTGTGAAACAAAAATGAAAAAGAATTGACCTTGCTTCAGTTAAAGCTTGAGGCTTTAAACTATGAGTTCTTTCCTGGTTAGTGTGGAGGTGAATTGATAGATTATAAATGGATAATGGATATGTTATATCCCTAGTGGAGTCACCAAAAACTGTTGGTTGAATATTTTGTTGATCAGCGTATTGATAAATAAAGTAGGTTTGATCAGCCAAAGTAGGAAGATTAGTCATCCAAATGTGTAGGTTTACCACATCATAAGGGGACTGATCTCTCCTGTCATCAAGGGGAGGTTCCCTATTGATAGGCTATATATATATATATATATATATATATATATATATATATATATATATATATATATATATATATATAGAAAATAATACTCAAGGGTAGGACAAACCATCCATCTCTCTTTCTTCAGAGATGATGTGTGTGGATCAAAGGAGAAACTCAAGGAAAATGACAAAAATTACTCCTCTTCTTTCAGAAGTACTATTCAACAAGCCACAAGAATACTCCAGGTAGTAACAAAAAAATGTAACAAAGGATGTAATAACTAGCAAATGGAGATGCAGCACAAAGTCTATGACTAAATTGCTCAAGAGTAAGATACGAAGGACAATGAGGGCACAAAGTCACCCCAAGGTCCTTTACACAGAAATGAAAAGAAAACACACTGAAGGCAATTATGGGGGCACAAAGTCTCTCCACAGTTGACTCTTCAAGACACCTTCTTGACTGCTGTCACTAATTCTACTTGTTAAATTAAAAGAATAGAAGATATATTAAGGAAAAATACATAAGAACAATTTCCTCAACAACAAAGATATTACAGCACAAAGTCTGAAAAACAACTTGCTTTCTTATTCCAATAACAAAATATGATAAACAAACTGAGCTCAAAGTCTCAGAAGTGTCTTTCAATTTGGGTAGAGTTTCGTTCTGATTGTCAAAAAGAGATATATTTACAATAGAAGAGAGTCCCTTATATAGCCTCTTTATAAAGGACTCATGAATAGTAACACATCATGTTGCATTGGAATTTGTTAAGAAGACAGGCTAGAACTTAGGGGCATGTACCCATTTGATTTTATCAATGCAGAGAAACAAGTCATGCTATTGAAAGTTTGTAACTTTCAATGTCCACCGGGCGATCTGATCCTACCTTCATCATTCCTCCTTTTCTAGTTAATTGAATTGGGTCTTGGATTCAATTTTCTATTCTATTACTTCCTCACTTTTTGTTGGTCTTAGCCTTGAAGTCTGTGAATGCATTAAAGTTTGTAGATTCAAAGGATCAACGATGATTTTATGAGCTTTAAATTTGACGTTCGCGCGCCCATCACTATGTTTTCAATGGCTACTTTGTTGTGTTGAATTTGATGTCTTCAAGCGCGTCACCCCTTTGTCCTTCTTAGGATTTTCTATTTGGAACTTTCTAGGAAAGAATCTGCCCTTTTGGGCCTTAATAAATGATCCACTTTGGGTCGAGAAGAGCTCCCTGTAAGGTATCTGCCCTTCGGGTGGTCTTTGAATGGCCTTCGGGCTTCTTGTTTTACATCTTCCTGAAGGGAAGGTGACCCTTAAGCTTTAGAGAAGTGTCCTTCTATTCGGTAGCCATGAGTCCCCTGCAAGGGTACCTACCCTTCGGGGTCCTTTGGTGGCCTTTCGCGGGTTTCCTACAGGCATTTTCCCCAAACAAATTCTTGGGGACAAAAACTCTGCAAAAATTTCCTGCAGACAAAAAGTCCATGGAAAATGTTCCTATCACTTTTGCCTTGGTTATTTCTTTAGGCTTTTTGTCTGAAGGAATTCCTTCAAATAAAAAGTTTGAAGGAATTGCTTCTTGCCTTAGTCTTTTTCAAATGCCTTAAATAGAAATCTGAAAGAATTTACCTTTTGAGGCTTCTTTGAAAATGACCCTTCTGAAGGGTACTTTTGTCAATCAAGTGCCCTCCACAAGGGCACTTTGTCCTTTGGGAGGCTCTTTGAACTTTTGCATTTGAACTACTCCTTTGAACCATATGAGTGAAATGCTCCGTTGAACCACTTCGTTGAACCACGACAATGAACTGCTTGGTTGAAGCAAATGTTGAACCAAGTTGATGAACTAAGCTTTGAACCAAAATGGTTCAAGCCGATGGTTCAATTGAATGAACCAAGTAGATGAACTAAGTCATTAAACCATTTGTTTGAACCAACTATTGAACCAAGTTTTGGTTCAATGGTTCAAACAAAGCCTTGAACCAACTGACGAACCATTTGATTAAACCAAAGGATGAACCAAAGCATTGAAATAAAGCAGATGAACCACCCAAGTGAAACAAAACATTGAATCGCTTGGTTAAACCAAGCCATTGAACTGTTCCTTTGATTGAACCTGCCATTAAACTGGAAATATTGAACTGATTGAACCTTGAATGCGTTGAACCTTTGAACCAAAGTGGTTCAACGGTTCAATGGTTCAAGCCTTCTTTGCTTAGATGCTTGTCGATGGATATTTTTGATTGAACCAAGGCACTGAACCAATCCTAAAAATGACCAAGTGTTAGAAACTGATTCTTTTGGTTGAACCCGCCTGCAAAAGCCTTTGAACCTATAGAAATGAACCTGCCTGTAGAGTCTGTAGAAATCAAGTCTATAGAAATCAACCTGTAAAGCCCATTGAAATTGGCCTGCAGAGTCTATAGATTTTCTCTTCCTTTTGAGTCCATGGATTTTCTATTCCTACAGAGTCCATAGATTTTTGAGAAGCTTAAAAAATGAGGAATTTGAATGCCCAGGACAAATTTTGAAAAGGGAAGAGACAATTTTGGTTTGTAGGACCAAAATAGTTCAAATGTTGTCCCAATAATGAGTGATATTTTTGGGGGACAACAAGGTGAAGGGCCTTAGATGCTAATTCATGGGTGATTAACAGTATTTCCATAATTTTGGGTCATTGAGGAGCCTTTAGAAGAATGGTACTATTGCTCAGGATTAGTGACTCGTACAAATAGAGTAACAACACAATGATGCAAACTCATCATGGTATTACTAGGGGAGAGGGTGTTGACCCTATAATGATGGGTCTCATATTATGAGGAATATGAGATTGGCCACATGGTGTCATAGTAATAGTGGTAATGTGGATTGCAGAAATGCATTCTATAGTGTTATTGTAGTCGTAAGGTACATTGTTATAAGCCGCATTATTAGTGTGGGGATCATGATCTTGATTATGCTCATTATGATTCTAACCTTGTTGTTGGTTTTGATTCTACCTTTGTCCTTGATTTTGACCATTTTGATTTTTTCTTGGTGGTGGTGGATCATGTTGAGGAAAGGGGTCTTTGTAGATTCCCATATCCTGATTTGTGTCCTAATTAAGGACCAACTTAATTTCCAGCTCACTATTTTCAATAAAGCCCTCAATAATATGTCATGATTGAATGCAATGATATGCACTGTGACCAATAACATGATGAAAGTTAAAATATTCATTTTATTTATACCAATCTAGTTTTGGCTGATCTTGAGGAAATGACCTTGATATTAACCATATAATTAAATTAGTTACAATGAGATTTTATAACACTATTTCAACTAATTCTCCTATCTTGCTAAAGACTCTAAAATTGTTAAGAAACATCCTTCATGGAGGTTGTATTTACAAAGTAGGTAGTGTATTTGAGGGATTTAATTATATATTTGGAGGAGGCATAGCCTATACTATTTGTATATGTCTTATTTCTATCACCCCATTTCTAACCATGTTCTTATTTTTGTTAAAGCCCTTAGGATTATCCTTCAAACTATTTGAAGAGCCAATGATTTAGTCTGATTAGATGCTTGACCTTGTGTAAAGATCTCAACAAGGCCCCTAGCAATAAGAGCTTTCTCAATCTGCATTCCTTTATCAATAATTTATTTAAATGAGTTAGCATAAGCTAGCTATAGATTATGCATAACTTTAGGATGCAAATTCTGTGCAAATATATCAACCACCTATTTGTCTGGTAAATTTTGTTGAGAATATACTACCAATGCTCTCCACCTTTGTAGATATACAACAAAACATTCATCATCATGCTACTTGGATTTACATAAGTCAACAATGGTTAATTCATGTTCTATGTTATATGATAAATGGTTAACAATTTTTTTTGATAACTCATTCCAATATGTAACTAATCCTTTAGGTAATTTAAGTATCCAATCAAGAGCTTGTCTCGCCAAACTTCATGGAAACAATCGTAGTAAGTACTCACTATTATAAGCAACCTCTTGACACAAGATGAAGAATGCTTTTATTTGTTCACATGGATCTCCTTTCCCTTTGTATTTGTCAAATTTGGGTGCCTCAAAATGAGGTGGAAAGAGGTTTTTGAGAATAGATAAGTCAAATGGATATGGGCATATCTCATCGAATTTATACTTTTTAACTCTATTATTCATCTCCAATCTTTGGACAATTTCATTCATAGAATTCCATTCTTGCATGTTTGGTGCATTTGTGGATTAGATAAGATGCTATTGGGGTGGAATGTGCCCCTAGTTTTGTTGCTATTAGGGTGGAATGTGCCCCTAATTTTGTATGGATCTATAGGGGGCGTATACCTTTCGATCCATGATTTGGTTCTAATTTTCTACTTGAGTTGAGAATATAGACCATTGATTTTCAGATTTTAAAACATTCCCTAAATTTGGTTGTTTCGCACTTTGTTGATTTTGGAAATTTCTATGTTTATTTACCAATCTTTAGTTTGTTTGAGGGATTTCCTCAATTTGAACTGAATGTTTGGGTTTATGAGTTTGTAAAGTAAGAAGAGGTTCTTGATGATTGAATAATGTATGCTTCATGTCAAATGGAACATCTTCTAAGGTTTCTTGTGATTTTAACTATTTGTTTAGATTACCTTGATCCACTATGGTAATGTTCTCATCCAATATTTGTTGTGTATTGTCCACCATATCTTCATGATCTTTCAAAGCATTATTGTGAATTGAAGTGGCAACTAGGGAGTTAGTTAAGTCTGCGATAGGTTGATCTACATATCATTGACTTATTATCTTGATCTTAGCTAGAAGATTCAAATTTATGGGTTTTGACTCTGTTTGCATTTCCTTTCCTTTATTAGAGGAAGAAGGTATGTCTATTTGTGCAAAACCTTTCTCTTACCATCATTTTTCTCTTTCTCTAACTAAGGTATGTAATTGTTCTGTAGGAAAGTCTAAAGGTAGTCTAATACCTAATTCTATCAATCTAAGAAGGGCTTCATCTTGATCTTCTTAGGGTTGATATTCATTATAATCATCTTTGAATCCTACTGTTGTGGGGATATCATCAAAAATAATGGTGTTATCTTGACCATCATAAAATTGCTCATCCTCATAACTAAGGCCATAGCAGGTCCCACTACAAGTGAACCTTTGATTCATGTCTAAAAAGAGTTGTTTTATGTGTTTAACTAAATTTGGACCAATGTTCGACAATCAATAAAAGTATGCTTTGTCTCTCTTTTAAACAAATAACCATGGTACCAATGAGATTATAAGGGAGGGTAGTTTGAAACCACACATAATTTAGAAGATTTAGTTCACGAAATTACTCAACCTTTGGTAAATTTGAAATCATATAGACCGAAAGAGAGTAAGGTAAGTCAAAGACCCAAGGTGAAAACTAGTACACCAAAGCCTAGATCTTTGTGATACACCCACACTATAAAATCTAGTTTCAACTTTGACAAGTTGACCTTAGAATTTTAGAGGAAGGATCTCTGGATTACAAAGAAGACAAAATGAACTAAGAAACTCAAGATGTATAAATATACGTGAATCACTAAGTATAAAGCTAGGACCAAATAAGCAACACAACATCACCACATGATTCTAGTAGGATAAAATATGTTCTAGGACCCAAAGCATGAGTGATACACAAGATGACTTGAGTCCACCAAGATGATAATGTGATTTTGAGTCTTAATAAATGACCTTCTGTCTAAATAGAAAATTGAACCCAAGTTAAAACAAGCTTAGTGCACAAATGGTGAACCCACCTTGATGCACCAACCCTTAGAACTCAGAAAGGTTCAATTTCAAATGTGGAGTATAAATGAAGGATTTAAACAAATTGGGTAAAAGATCTAGACTTAATTAGGTAGCATAACTATGCCAAAGTGGATGACATGACACAAAGATTTTGATAACAAATTGAACAAGGAAAAGATGAATTTTTCATTTGGATAGCGTAACACCTTCCTTGCTCAAGAAAATTGAGGACAATGTGTTTTGGTTAAGTTCATTGAGTTAACAGGAAATTTTAGACACAAATCAAGACCAAGTAAGCTAATGACAAAAAACAAACATATTAAGTCTAAACTGACAAGGTATGGCAAAGTGGGGTCTACTAAACTAGCAAGGTTTTGATTGTTTTAGGGGAATCGATTACACAATGACTTTCATGCCAAAAAATGTAAAATAAAAGCACATATTTTGGGTCTGTATCAATCGACTTATTGAAAAAAAGTCTAGTCCTTTTTATAACCACTACATCTTACTATTTTCTTAGTGTAGTTCAATATCCAAAGTGCCACTACATCATATGTGCAACTCCAAAGGAGCCAAATGAAGTCAATGTTAGGAGATGAAACCCTAGGTCAAAGCTTCCCTAAAAAACTTTTAGGAGGTGATGAAGTCCCCCTCAAAATCCATGTTTGATTGAAAATAAAGAAAACATAAAATAGAAAGACTTTAGGGTCATTTTCAAGATCACCCAAACTTTAACAAGTTTTTGGGGAGTGCTTTAGGTGATATTTTTTCTAAGCCTTGGACTAGGCTATTTGTAATAGGAATGGCACTTTTGATTCCAAGGGTTCCCTATATGGGAAAAATATAAGAGCATACACACAACATTCATCTCTTTTCCAAACAAAATCTAATTAAATAACTATTGAAAGCAAAAATTGACAAGTGTGTTCAATTTTAAACCCAAATAAAATGTTTGGCAGTGTTCATTTGACCCCTTGGTCTTAGTTGCAAACTTTGAAAACATTCACCAAAACATCTAAAGATTATTTTTTAAACACCAAAAAAAAGTTCCTAAACAATTTTTAAGCACATAAAGGTGATTTAAACATGTTTTGAGAAAATTTTAAACTTGGTCCTGCAAAAAAATTGTTAGCATGTCCTTTAGCTTTGAAGCTCTTTTTAGCTTGAAACAATAAACTTTGAAGAAATAACTCTAAGATCTATGTTTTTTGAAAAACATAGTGACTGACATCGGTTATGGCTAATCAAAATCTAATTGATGTCAGTTCTACTGACAAGTGTAAGTTAAATCAGTAACTGATGTCGGTATTTTTGTTGATGTTGGTTACTGTGTAAAAACCATGGTAACCAAAAATGGCAAAATAAAGTTAAAAAATCAATTTGTAAGAGTTTTAAAGGCACAAATAAATATTTTAGAGTTACAAAATGATCTTCCTTAAGTGTGAGATACGTCTTGTCCTACCAGGCATGCCAAGATGTAGAGAGGATTATAAAGTAAATTAGTCAAGCATTAGTCCATAAATAATGAAACATGCGTAAAGAACTAACTAACCAAGCCTATCTATTACTATGGGAATTACAAAAGATAGTAGGAAATAAATAAAATAAAATAACACCATATTACCTTCCCAAATGGATTCACCATTCCCATGTGGCTCAAAAACATGCTCTCCCTTGATCAAGCATCCTTGTCTTTGTCAACAATGGTGGTAAGCTCCTTCAAGGCCTCAAGAGCACTCCATAAAACTTAGGCTCTTGATTGTAAATCACTATACTAGCCTATCAATGAAGCTTTGTGGAAATAATTTAGCATTATAAATTTTAAATATTCAAGATTTGAAGATATTTGAGCCTAATAACCTTGCACCAAAATAACTTAGAAATGATGTTTATGGCCTCTCTATTTCTAGATTTTTGAGATTAGTCAGGATCAACCTGAACTGTCCATCTTTATATGAAGATGTGTGGTTGAGGATAATCCTAATATTTGGAATTAAATCCATAATTATCTTCATCATGACCTTGGAATAAGGGGCATTGAAGATGCATGGGAGGCATTAACTAGGCATGGATGACCCATAATCTTGATATTTTATGTATTTATGGCTTGATGGATGCCACCCCATACATGATGTCACTAGGTGATGTAGATAATAAGAATCAATTTTCAAAAAGAAATATTCAACAAATCTCATGTAAAACCCACTTAAACTCTTTATTTGGATTAATTAGCCTTAAACAAGGTTAATCAACATTTGTGCAATTGTTTGAAAATTGGCCCTCAAATAATCAAAATGATCAGAAAGTCATATTACTAGGTCATAATTTGATTGGAAAAGAATTAGAAGGTGACGTTAGATGTGTTGGAACCGTATTCCCATTTAGGATGTTTCCAACAACAAATAACAAAGGTACATGATGTGTACCAATAAATTAAAAGAAAAGAGTGATTCAGAGCATTAAATAGTGAAATGGTCATTTTGACTCAAAATGATTTGATCAAAGTTAACTGGCCCATAAATGCATTGCTCTATTTAGGGATACTTTTACCTAAATTGGCATTTTAAAGTGAAAATTTAAAAAAATTTAGGGCATTTTATGGATTTTGACCTAAAATGTGCATTTGAGTGTAATTTGATTAAGATTGACAATTTCAACATAAATAGTGTTAAGAATTAGATGTCTACATTTTGCCCCTATTTGAGAAGGCATAGCGAGACATTTAGGTGAAGCAAAGTCTTTTCAAAGAAAAGAGTTGTCAAGAATAAATTATAACAGGCCCATGATGCCCCCTTGAGAGGACATAATAGGATGAAAGAGAAGGATGGACTCTAAAAAAGAGAGAGAAAGTGTTAGATTAACCCATGGAATAGATCACATACAAATGAGCTAATGGTTGCACACGTGATTACCATCAATGATAAAAATATAATTAGAGGTATAATAGGCCCTAGATATGGGGGGAATGGGAAAGATACAATCCATAAATATAAGGGACACACTGTAAACATACCCAATTTGAGAAATTACTATTTTTAGAAACTTACTATTTTTAGATTACACTATTAAATTTTAAATTTAGGGAACTTTTATTTGGTTTTTAAGGGTAAAAATACATTGAGTGGATCTTTGTACCATCTCACAACATTCCCTTTATTCTTATCTTTCCAACAGTTTAAATGGAGAGTCAAACAGAGCTATGGTGCAAAAGTTATGCCTCCCAGAAGTTCTACCACCAATTTGGGTAGGGCCATTGCCCGAATTATCACCTGAAGTGTCACCCAGATCATTGCCTGAAGTGTTTTATTGATCACTTTTGGGTTCAAATTCCTCACTTCCCTTTTCAATTATGGGTAGATTCTTACTTAAAAGTAATAAGGAATACTTTGGGTGAGTACACGTTGATAGATTCCACTACTTCAATTTTTTTCATACCACCTTTGCTAGAATGTTGGTTTTTATTGATATTTCTAATAATCTTCTAGCATTAATGATGTGAAGATATGGGATCAAAATTGGAAATAATATTTAAATTATGATGGATTACCCTTACACTACCATAGATGTTTCAAGACAACCACTTAGCGTCAACCTATAGAAGTCACAAAAGAATGGGGGAAACTTCATGTGGAAGGATGTCCTTCAAAAAATAAGTATTATGGATGGAGCTACAACATCCAAGAAGGATGATTCAAACTAGGTTTGGAATATTGAGTCCTAAAGCAAACTAACTATGATACAAGGGAGGATCCATCAGCTACAAAGTTTGATAATCCTAAGGCACTGAACCATGTTGAGGAGGAAAATATAGTGGAATCAAAGGCTTTGTTATTGAAAGGAGAAGAAGTTGTTGTTAGTTTCAAGGAAGATAATTCATTGGTAGAGTCTATACCATTTTCCCCTAAATCAAATTTGGAATATACAGAGAATTAGACTATTTTAAGGAAGAAAAAAATGACAACCTCAAAAAGGATTCTACACTATTAATATGATACTATGCTCTCAAAAATGACATAAAAGTGAAGGAATTTCATTTGGGTAGTTTTGTTGATCTTTGTTGTAGAGGTTTTTTAACACTGATGGTTGGATCATAGATTATTTGTTAACAATTCTATTTGTTAGGTTACTTTAAGTTCACTGAGTACTCACATAATAGGGTTCCTTTTAAGAGGTCCTACTAGAAAAACTATTAGAAATATTTGGTGAATAAAAAAAAATTATTCATGGGCATGGAAAATATTTCGAAGGTGATGGTAAATGGATAAATTGAACGATCAAACTAGATGGTTTAACTAGATGGTTAAATCAAATGGCTGAATCAAATGACTGAATCAAAATATTAAACCAAATGCCTTAGATGAATGTTGTGATGAATGTTTAGAGATGAATGGTTGAGTCAAATGGATAAGATCAACAATCAAGAGAAATAGTTGAATCGAAGCATTGAGCTAAATGGTTGGATCAAACAATTGAATCAAACATCTAAGCTAAATGACTGGACTAGATGGTTGAGTTGAATGTTTGACCTGAATGATTGGATCAAATAGCTGAGCTGAATGATTGGGCTAAGCAGTTGAGTTGAATAGATAAACTAAATGACTAAGCCATGTACCTTGTTTGAATGGTTACACCAGGTGATGGGGTCAGATGGTTTGACTAACTAACACACTCATAGGTGACCTATGCATTTGGTTTGCTATTTGGTTGCTTAGTCAGCTCCCATGCTCTCTAAATACTTGACTTTGCCTTTATTTATAACATTTTGTAAAACTCGTTTCTCATCCCCTTGGAGAAAAAATCATTATACATCCATGGAAAGAAAATTTGTTTTAAAAAACCTACTATGCCCAGACATCTTGAAGCTCGTACAACAACTAGATGCACACAATGATTATGTTTAGGAATGCAACTTTAGTGGCTTTCTCTACATGTTATAATACAACCTCAACACTGAGATTTTGAAAATTATTGTGTACTCATATGACCCAAACAAGAAGATCTTCACCCTGCAAGCCAGTTGTAGAATGATTTCATTTGGTACTTTTCCACAACATATTCACAATCTCACATGTCTTCCATTTCACAATGTAACCCCTATGAGTTTTAAATCATTACTGTCAGATGAAGACAAAAATTTCTTGGCCAAAATTTTTGATTTGCACATCAAAAAAATTGGTATGCACTTATAAATTTATTTTTATATTCAAAATTCAATTTTTAACTTTTGTGATCTAAAGATTAAAATCCTCTTTTTGTCTTTCATTTTAGATAGTCAGAAGAGGAACATCCATGTCAAAGACGTTAGTCACACTTTTTAAAAAGTAATGGTTCAATTTTTCCAAGTTAGAATAGTATTGTAAGGAAGAGCCACAAATATTCCATATTGGGCACTATTTACATTGTTTGTACTATTTTCAAACAAAAATTTAACTAGTGCTCTTTTATTTCCTCCATAATAAGGCTTGAATTGAATTCTACTGCTATGAATCATAGTTCCACTATTTCTTGTTCCAATTTTTTTTTGGAATTGTACTATGAGGCCTTTTTTGACCTATAAAAAACACAAGGTCCAACTATATTGGATCTAAAAATGATGACAAACTCTTTGTCTTTGGATGAGCAGGAGGTTAGTTAATTTGTTCATTTATTGATCTAGATTCTAGGGTTTAATATTTATTTGTTTGTTAAATGGTTACCAAGGTAAATATTAATAAAGGTTTGATCTTTGTTTGTTACAACTAATAGGCAAGAATTTGTGCCTTGAAAAAACAATCTACCTCAAAAGGATAGTGTGAAACTATAATCATAGTTAAAGAATCTACAGATTCAGTCTTCATAATCATCCATGCAATCTTACCAACTTACGAAACGTCCATCAGTTTCTTCAATGTCCTCTCCATGTGTAGGTTTGATATTCAAAAATTTCAAATGATATTTTAATTTTTCAAACTCAAATACATTGTTTTAGTTAACTATTTAATTCTTGCAGTTGACTCAAGAGTAATTAAGATGGTGGAACAACCACCACTGCAACAAAAAATAACATCTATTGCCCCTTCTCAACCCTTTGTGGAAGGTATTTTACATTGGATATATATTTTTTGTTTTTTAGATTGAACATTTGCATAATTTACCAACTCAAAACACCCCTGTGGCTGTCATTCACAATATGTCACGTATATTAGAGGATATAATGTCTCCAAATACAAGTACTAAAATTTTAATTTCAATTTTGCATATAACTTTGTTTTTTCAATTTATTTATTTTCTAAAATAAATTACATTTTGCAAGCCATCCTCTATCTGTAAAGAAGATTATGCCACCGCCTCTGCCCTGAATTCATTTTATGAAAGGGGGAAGGCTCTTTCATTAACACCACTACAATGAACAAAAACACTACAAATATCAGGTTCTTAATTCCCCTCTTTCTCTATTAGAGGTTTAACGAGTACACAAGGATTGACTTCTTTGCCATTAATTGATCTTGACGATGAATATCTAGGGTTTGATAGTTCTGTTGATGTTAGAAATGCTTTCAATCCACATGATTTTATCCAAATAAAACTAGAATATGTTCATGCAATTACTCAACAATAATCTTTAAGCACTTCACCAAACAACCCCACCCCAATAGAGAATGTTGTAAAGTCTGATGATGCTCTTACATATTTTCCATTGAATAATTTGGTAACAAATAGTATTACTACTAGTCTTCTAGAGGGAGTAATTGATGAACTAAAAAAATTGCATATGTGGGAGATTCGGGCAAAGGCCCTAATAAAATTAATAAACAACCATTATCTCAACCACTTGGAACGAGATTTTTTTTTCATTAGTGAAATAGAAACCTGTAAAGATTGATGATTTGTTTGCCAAATCTAAATCTAGGTCAGTTACTGTTTCTAATACTTACAATGATAATGTGTTGACTATCATGCTTAATAGGTTGGAGAATTTGAATGCAGAAGCCTAGACATATTTTAATAAATGGGTGAAAGACATCAACCTTGTTGTGATTGTGAATGTGGAGAAGGAAAAATATTTGGTAACGTATATTAATTTTAATCAAATTTCATGTAATTTTTAATTTTGTTCACATCTAATTACATTACATTTTAAAATGCAGGCAAAATATGAGAACTTGAAAAAAGAAGCTGAGGTCCTAAATGTGCATCTAAAAAATGCATGAATTTTTTAGAATCTGCCACTCAATTCAAGGAGAAGCTTGTTATGTTGAATAAATAGAACAACACACTAAAAAAAATCATTAAGGAACAAGGATGGGATCTTGATGCCTTATTTAAGTAGAAAATAGTTGTTGATCCAAGTCTACTTTCTACAGGAGATGCTGGAAAAGAGGATAGGGAAAATATTGAATGTCTTAATGTTGTGGCTATTGATGTTGAAAAGGTAGGGATATTGAAGGACAACAGTGGCACAAAGGATGTTGTGATTAAGAAATTAGTTGAGAAAGTGGTTGTGAAATAAGTTGAAAAAGTGGTTGAGAAAATAGCTAAGTAATTGAGAATCTATTTTAAACTTTTATATATTTAAAGACAATGTTTTATTTTAAAATATAAATTATGAATGATAATTTTAGGTTTGTAGATACTATGAACAATTTATTGAGTTTTAATTATTGGATGAGCCACATATATTACAATTACAATTTTAATTTTATAATGTTGTAAAATTGAATGGTGTTAGGCCTCCTTTTGATATTTCTGATGCACTTGTGAAACTCGCATCTCAATATAAATGGATTAATGTCAACATATTCCTTTATAAAGTGTTCCACCTAACACAATGATAATATATTAATCTTGTTGAATCATCACTTAGCAAGAAACATAGAAATGCATTTCAGAAAATGTATCATAGTTATTGCATGTTATGATAAAAAAATGAGTTGTTTTCTGTGGAAGATCTCTTCTTTTTTATATTTAGATTGTTTCTTGAGTAAATCATGATTTGATATGTGTTTGAGTCCATTAAAAAAACACATTCATGTTTGGTAGATGTCCGTGTTGAAGATAGTATTATGATAATCAGTAATAATGAGGATTTACCAAAGTTGAAAATATGCATAATTGATTGTGATTATGAACTATAGAATAGGTTAATGGATTGTTTAATCATCTAATTTACAACAACCTTAATTACAATAATCTTTCATAACAACAATCACCATAACCATAACAATGACCACAATCCATGCATCCTTATCATCATGACATACAACACAACAATAAGATGGCACAATTTTTCCTACAACCATATAATCAGACAATAGGTCATTTATGGTGAAGATGCACACTTAATGTTTGTTAGGACTTGTTCCAAAGTCTTAACGTTAGGTTAGATTTTTGGTAGGTAATAAATAATTATTGTAAATGGGGCATGCATTTAATGTTTTATATTTATTAATTAGAATTACCTTACAGCATCCCCCTCAACAAATAAGTGTTTAAACTTTTATTTTATATTGTAATGTATATAGGTAAATATGTGAAATTAGAAGATTAAAAAGAGATATTAAGTGGACTTTTTTTTTTTGAAAATGAGAACTATCAATTTGTATAGCTTAATTAAGATGCCAATACTTAAAATTTGAAGATATTTGGATTCCTAAATTAATTTGACATAAATAAACTTTTCAATCTTTCACATTCAATTGAAGAATTGGGTAAAAAAAAATAAAAAAAATTTAAGGATGTTATAATAACATGAATTTTAGCATTTAAGTTTAGTTTTTTAACTATTATTATTTTATTGAAATAGTTGAGCTTAAATAAGTTAAATAGTTAAAATTCGAAAGGTACTAATATTTTCTAGAAAAACATAGTAGATAGTGGAAGTAGGTCTCCACATATTTTGAATATCATTTAATATTTTTTGAAATCCTTTGATGAAAAGTTAAATAAGATCATCTAATTTACAACAACCTTAATTACAATAATCTTTCATAACAAAAATCACCATAACTATAACAATGGCCATAATCCATGCAGCATTATTATCATGACATACAACACAACAATAAGATGACACAATTTTTCCTACAACCATATAATCAGACAATAGGTCATTCATGGTGAAGATGCACAGTTAATGTTCCCTTAAACATTCTCCTACTTAATGTTTCTTTTTAGACTTATTATTACATTCCATTTCCATCCTCTGCAAGCCCTCATAAACCAAATCATAATTAAAGGAATAAACCAAGGTGTTAATCTCAACCTCAGATTCGAACTCGAGACAATTTTGAACGGACGAGGAGCAATCATTTATTAAATATATATTCTACCTCATATTCTATTGTACTCTTTTCTTTGTTCAAATTTGAGAGGAGTATTTCCATACCATCTATTTTTTTAATGAATTATATATATATATATATATATATATATATATATATATATATATATATATATAATTAAAAAAAAATGACTCAAAATTGATACAATTTTAAACATAGAAAGAAAATTTATTCATTAAATACAAATTCTACCTCACATTTTATTATACTCTTTTTTTGGTTCAAATTTTATTTGGTTTCAAAGAGCATGAGCTAAAATAATATTAACCAGAGCTTTCCCTACCTTACTATCATTATAGATTATGCATTTTACATAATTACATGATTTCAATCAAACAAATCTATCTTTTAAGATTCTTTTACAAGAATTTAACGTTTTTTTAAAATACATTCCCCTTCAAACTTTTTTTTTTCTTTTTTTCAATTTAAAATATATCTCTAATATTTTTAAACATAAAGCGATAGCTTTTAAATATGTTTTTAATGGATAATTGTTTAAATTTTCATTTTATTAAGTAATGTCTATATTTTTATTAACCCTTCAAAGCTCATTATGTTTGTGTACCCACTCCAATTAGGGATGGGTTTTTACCATCTCGTTTTAAGATTAAAATAAATACAATTTAAAGTAAGAGTTGTAAATATATAGTTTTATAAATAACCAAGTGGTAGAATAATGTAGTTGATAAATATGGTTATTATTTGTCCAATAAATTATTTCTTGTAATCAAATAGGCCTACATAATAGATAGATAAACTAATCTAAAGATGAATATGTACAATAATATTAAGTTACATGGTTTAGATCTGATAAAGAATATCCAAAAAAAAAAGAAAGGGTAGGGCAGGAAACAAAAATCCAGATGTCCTAAAATTTATTACGAATAAACCAATGTTTATTAAATTAAAAAATCACTCAAATGTATATAAATATATCAAAGAGTCTAAATATTAACTAGTTGAAAATAAATTCCAAAAGCATTATTTTGTAATATAAATTAACCATTCACAATCAAAAAATTAATCTCATTTAATTATCATTATAAACTAAATAATAATAAGTTTAATAAAAAATTATTTATAATAAAACTAAGTGAACAAAAGCCACTAATGCATACCTCACATGAAAATTAATTATAATTCTTAATTTATTTCTATTAAAAAATAAATTAATATCTATCATAAAATAATTTTAGTTAACTTATTCTTCCAACTTTAGATGAGATTATTTAACTTTAGTTAAACTTTTATAGGTTTAAATTGACATATTTAACTTTAAGTAAATATTTATAAATTTAAATAATATTATCTAACTCGAAATAAATTTAGTTGACTAAGATTAAAAATTGTCAAATCTACATGTTAGGGTGATGTTGACCATTTTTTTACCCTCAGGTCAAAAAGTGTCAACCCCTATAATTTTAAATTTTTTCATAAGGCTTCTGTTAGGACTTGTTCCAAAGTCTTAACGTTAGGTTAGATTTTTGGTAGGTAATAAATAATTATTGTAAATGGGGCATGAATCTTTTAGTAAAGACATCCCCATAAAATAAACTTAGTTTAATTATTATGTAGTTTTAATGTTTTATATTTATTAATTAGAATTACCTTACGGGTTGTTTTCTCATATTTAGTTGGTTATAGGATTAGTTGTTTTTACCAGTCATTGGTAAAAACTATATAAATCCATGTTTGCATTGTAAAAGGGTTAAAATGGAGTAAAGGCACCCTTATGTACTTTTTTTTTTGAAATTAATAAAATACTTGTGCACTCGCACTAAGCGGGGACAAGGTTCAACCTATTTTGGTTCAGGAGTTATCAATGGTATCAAAGCTTAGTTATTTTAGGAGCTTGGTGAGTTCGAAGGAGCAAGGTGAAAAATCAATTCACGTGATATCATTTGGCATGAAATAAGGTATGCCATATAGTATTGGTTTAAATATTTTTAAAAATTATTAAATTATTTTAATTTTTCAAATATTATTTATATTTAAACTTGTATATTTTCCATATACCACAGTCTGGTCTTTTTTAATCATTCATACTCCATTGTCTTGTGTTCAAACCTCCTCATCTGGCATAAAAATAATTTTTTAGCATTTTAATGTTATTAAATTCATTGTTTTTTGGCCAAAACCAGATTTGTACGACCTATTTATTTGAAAAAAATCTCAGTAATATTTATTCATGACTGCCATTATTGATTCATCTCATTCTCAGGCCTCTTAATAGCTAAAACACCTGCCAATCTTGATCAAATGATATTAAACCCCTATTTTTTGCATTCAAATTGTAAATTTGAAAACTTTTTGAACTTGTACAGCCTGTGGTACAACCTTCCAACACCCAGGCTTTATTTTGATCTCATTCCCTGCAAATACACCTCAAAAAATTTGCAAAAATTTAGTGAAAATCCTTTTTACCCAGCCTGCATGGATTTGCACAGCCTATGAGAGAGAAAATAGGTGAAAAAAAAATTCCCAGGAGCTGCCATGGCGTCTCCCAGGCAAACTTGGTGTTGCAATAAAAGTCAAAAATTTATTTTTGCTATTTCTAATGTTTTTTGATATCAAAAATTTGTCTTAGTGGGTCCCACGGGAGGAAGCTTGCTTGAGAAGGCTGTAAAAAGGGAAAATTTTGAATTTATTTATTCATATGTAATTTTTTTTAAAAATTTTCCCTCATACACAAAATCTAGAATAAGTAGAAGTTTCTGAGTATAATGTTTTGCAAATGCTCTTAGAGCAATTGGTTAAGCTTATTTTGTTAAAAGCTTGCAAAGGAGGAGGCCAAGGGTTCAAATACCTTCTTTTTGGAGAACGTTTTTTTTTGCTTTGGAATATGCTTTTTTGAAAAAGGAATATTCCTTTTTAAAATCTGAATATTGTAAAACACATACCTATTGTATTGTGTTATTTAATTTTTCAAAAAAGGGGAAATTCAATCATATTTCGTTTGCATTGTTGTGGTGAGATAAAGTTAAAATTTGGTGAAATAAGGGTGTAATCATTGATTTTTTGGTGAGGTTAAGTGCAAAACCCATCAAAAATACTTATTTTTCTTTTACACTCTACGCGGAGGTTAAGTGCAAAACCCCATAGAAGCAGTGTCTTGTGCAGTGAGTGTGATATTTGTTTCATTTCTTTTGCATTTTGTTGCACTTTTCTCTACTGCACTTGCTTTCATTTCAAAATGCTGAAAATTTAGAATTTGCTTTCAGATGGTGACAAATTAACAATTTCCAATTATTCAGATTGGAAATGATTGATGGAGGCTTCACTAGTGTTTAATGAGTTATGGGATATTGTTAAGAATGAAAATCCCACATTGCCAACAGAGCAGGCTAAATTAGATATATTCAATTTGCATGATTCTAAGGCCTTAGCTCTCATTAAATGTTGTTGTACTCGTGATACTTATGTTCATATTGAAAATTCTCCTCATAGTTACACTGCATGGAAAACATTGTTAGATTTGTATGATAAGAAACCTAAGCATAAGAAGATAGATATTCATATGCAGTTGTTTACTTTGTCATTAGATGAAGATGGGGATATGGGAGAATATATGTCTAAGTTGAAAAATATCACTACTGAGTACACTAAGGCTCGTTTTGGAAAACTAGATGATGACCTCATAGTTACTGCTAATTTGAAAGGACTACCAGGGTCATATAGGAATTTTGTTGAAATGTTGCATGTCTCTGACAAGATCACATGCATCACCTTTGATAAGTTGGCTGAGTTGCTCATCCAACATGACCTCTCTCTACCCAAGAAATCCAAGAAAACTAAAGAAGCCCATGTTTTGGAGTCAAAGCCTAGTTCATCTTCATTTGGGCATCAAAACAATAGAGGAAATAGTTATAGATGGGGTCGAGGTTACAGAGGAGGTAGCTATCAAAATAGAGGTAGGGGTCATTCAAATAATCAACAATCTAATCAATCACATTCACATGAAACAAGTGATCAAGGACATGGTAACAACTCATATAGCGGTAGAGGTCGAGGTAGATCAGACATTCAGTGTCATAGATGTGGAAAATTTGGTCACATTGCCTCACAATGTAGGATTCCTTTTGATAAAATTTAGAGGCCACAAAAAGTGACTAAGACTAACTCTGCTCAGTATGCTGATCATGACTATGATGAATCTAGTAATGTTGCCCATGAATCTGCATTCACTACTTTGGGGCACATTGATTATATTGAATATGAGGCTATAGATGAGCTCATAGATGTATGGGTTTTAGACACAGGAGCAACCAAACACATGACATTTAGGAGAGATTTCTTTTGGTCTTATAAGGAAGCTTCTCTCTCTCCAGTTGCCTTAGCAGATAAGTCTATGCATATACCACTAGGACTTGGACCTATTCAGATTCTTCTTCCTAATGGGTCTATAAAATACTTGGAGGATGTTTGGTATGTTCCCACATTGAAGAAACACTTACTTTCTTTGGTAACTATTTGAAAGAAAGGTTATCAAATTATGCTTGAAAATGGGCTCATTTACATCAATTCAATGAAGGATGATTATAAAACAATGTATACAAGATATGAAGATGGAAACTTGGTTAGATTGAATTGTAAGGTGCTTCCTCCCAATATAGAACTTGCAACAGTTGTTGACATAAGTACAAGTACTATGTCTACACAATGGTTATGGCATCTCCGCTATGGAAATTTGAATATCCACTCTTTAGTGGATTTGTAGAGATATGGTATGGTGAATGGGTTGCCCACTTTTTGCAAAGATAGTATTCTTTGTGAGTCATGTGTTTTGGGCAAACAAAATTGAGAAAATTTTCCTAAATAGTCATCTTGGAGAGCTAACAGATGTTTACAGTTAGTTCATAGTGATGTATGTGACATGAAAAAGTCATCCATCGGTGGGTGTAGATAATTTGTCTTGTTTATTGATGACTTTTCTAGGATGACTTGGGTATTCTTTATGAAAAACAAATTTGAAGTTTTCGCTAAGTTTGTTGATTGGTTACACTTAGTCAAAAAAGAAACAGGTTCACATTTGGCCACTCTTCATTCAGATAATGGAGGTGAGTATACCTCTAATGAATTTTTAGATTATTATCAAGAACATGGTATTCATCGACAATATAGTAATGCTTATACTCCACAACAAAATGGAGTATCTGAACGAATGAATAGAACTTTAGAGGGCACAACATGTGCCATGTTGCACTATAAACAACTTGATGATAATTTTTGGGCCAAAGCTATTGGTACTGCAGTGTATTTGAGAAACAGGTCCCCCACAGTTGCACTTTTGGGACAAACTCCATATGAGGCATGGTATGGATTTAAACCAAAAGTTAAACACTTGAAAGTGTTTGGATGTGTTTGTTTTGCTTTGGTTCCTATTAAACATATAACTAAGTTGGAACCACGAAGTTGAAAATGCATCTTTCCTGGTTATTCTGAAGATAAAAAGGGGTTTCATTTACTTGCACAGGATTCAGGAAAATTCATAGTGAGTCTAGATGTAATATTTGATGAGTTTAGGACTATGAACACTACAGAGATTGATTCTCAACTTGATAGATTAGAGAAGAAAAAAAAAGAGATAAGGGTTTGAATAATGGGGATAACTCTTTGAAGTTATGGTATGAGACTCAAATTACTTCACTTTCCTCTCCTTCATCTACAAGTTCATAGGTTGATGACTTAGAAATTGTTGAAAATTCTCTAAGTCCCCCTTTAAATGATGCACATGTTGAGAATTCTAGAGTCCCTGATTTGAATAATTTGTCTAAGTATCCAAAATGGGCTCAAAGTACTTTTTCTGACTTGACAACAAATGAAGTTGGTTTAGCAGGGCCAAGAATTCTCAAAAATAGGTAAACTATGCTATGGTTATTACTACTTCTTCCATTGAGCCATCCACTTTTGAGGAGGCATCTACTAAACATGTTTGGCAAGAGGCAATGAAATGTGAGTATGATTCCATACTTAACAATAATACATGGGTTTTAGTTGATCCTCCTCCACATGTTAAACGCATCAGATGTAAATGGGTTTATAGGACTAAGTATAAATTAGATGGCTCCATTGATAAACATAAGGCACAACTTGTTGCAAAAGGATATGTGCAACAAGAAGGTATTGACTATGAGGAAGCATTTGCACCAACTGCCAAATGGCACACTATTCGTATGGTACTTGGCTTAGTAGCAAAAAATAGTTAGAAAGTAAATCAATTGGATGTTAAAAGTGCTTTTTTAAATGGTGATTTATAGGAAGAAGTCTATATGAAACAACCTCAGGGTTTTAAATAGGTGGGTGCTGAACACAAAGTATGTAAATTGATAAAAGCTTTGTATGGACTCAAATAGGCACCCAGGGCTTGGTATGAGAAAATGGATTCATACTTGAAATCCATTGGTTTTCATTGCAGTGAATCTGATGATACTCTCTATTTTTGAGTGTAGGGTAAGAAAATGGTGATACTTGTTCTCTATGTCGATGACTTGTTTCTCACAGGTAATGATGAAAACCATAAAAATTCTATGAAGAAGAAATTAAAAGATGGGTTTGAGATGACAGATCTTGGACTTCTTCACTACTATCTAGGCATAGAGGTAACTCAAAAAGAGCATAGTATTTTCATTTCACAAACTAAGTATATTTCTGAGTTATTAGAGAGGTTTGGCATGAGTGATTGCAAACATGCCCTCACTCCCATGGAAAGTAACTTGAATTTGTCTAAGGATGATAGCAGTGCCTTTTTTGATGGCACCACATATAAATAATTGGTGGGAGGTTTGATATACTTAATGACTACTAGGCTTGATATTTCATTTTCAGTTGGAATTTTATCTAGGTTTATGCATGAGCCTACAGAAATTCATTGGCATGCAACAAAATGAGTACTTTGTTACCTTCAGGGAATGAAAATATATGGCCTTGAATACCGCCACAACAAGAACTTCAAACTTGTTGGATATTGTGATGCAGATTTTGGTAGATGTGTGGATGACAGAGTGTCAACCATAGGATACACTATGCATATGAGTTCAGCTGCCACTGCTTGGTGTTGTAAGAAGAAGGATACAGTGGCAAATTGATCAGCAAAATCAGAGTATATGGTAGCATGGGATACTTCTATAGAAATTGTTTAACTTCATCGTATTCTTGAAGATCTTTAGGTTTCTCAGTTTGCTCCTACATAGTTATACATTGATAATCAGAGTGCAATCAAGATGTCCAAGAATCCAGTGTTTCATGCCAAAACAAAACATATGGATGTCAAATACCATTATCTACAAATGCTGGTGGCAAAGAAAACTCTTGATCCAATATATTGCCCAATTGCCGATCAGACAACTAATATCTTCACAAAATCCCTTGACAGAATCAAATTTGAAAAATTTAGAAAAATGCTTGGTATGTGTCCAAAGACCTGACTTTGGATCATAGGGGGGTTTGTTAGGACTTTTTCCAAAGTCTTAACGTTAGGTTAGATTTTTGGTAGGTAATAAATAATTATTGTAAATGGGGCATGCATCTTTTAGTAAAGACACCCCCATAAAATAAACTTAGTTTAATTATTAGGTAGTTTTAATGTTTTATATTTATAAATTAGAATTACCTTATGGGTTGTTTTCTCGTATTTAGTTGGTTATAGGATTAGTTGTTTTTACCGGTCATTGGTAAAAACTATATAAATCCATGTTTGCATTGTAAAAGGGTTAAAACAGAGTAAAGGCACCCTTATGTACTTGCTTTTTTGAAATTAATAAAATACTTGTGCACTCGCACTAAGCAGGGACAAGGTTCAACCTATTTTGGTTTAGGAGTTATCAGCTTCCCAAGCTTGTAGATGGTCACCTTGGTCTTGTAATGGTCTTCAAGTGATCAATTAAATCCTTGTTTAGCATTGTTTAATTTTTGGTCTTTTCATGCACTTGTATAGTCTTCAAAGGTCATTCATGAGCAAATGGTTGATTGACCATATGTGTTTAAAGTCATGTCTTTGTGATGAGTCATCATATGTGAGTTTAGTCATGCCTTTGATGTCCTTTATCCATGCATTACTTTCCCACCATATTTGTCAATGCACCCAAAAGTCTATTAAGTCATTCTTAAGCCAAATTTGAGGAATTATATGTACTTTTCAAAAAGACAAGCACTTCAAGATATTTTATAAAGTTCATGGTGTTAGGAGGTGGTTAGCGTTAGATAAATTTTTAGTTCAACATCCAAAGATAGAGAATCATTCAAAAGAGGTAGTTTTTAGTCAATTGTATGGACATGAGGGTCCACCTTCAGGTGAAAATGCATGCAAGAGTGTCCTTTCAACTTCTTCAAGTCATTCACATGTAAAATAATCTTGCACAGGTGTAGAGAGATCATTAGATGGAAAAAACTAGTCAAAAATTTAGTCGAGGTCTTCACAAGCTCAAGAAGGCCAAAAGTTTATGCTTGGTTCATGAACATATAGAAGAATTGGGTAAAATGATCCTAGGCATAAGAGGGACCCCTCATAGGCTTAAGAGTCATGCAAATATTTTAGGTTTTAGGGGACTAAGCTATATGAACCATCATTAACAAGATAGGCAGTCAAAAACCTATAGTAAACCCCATAGGTTTGGATTTACACAGATTTCATGTAATTTGGATCTTGTTGGTGTATGAGAATTATTTTAGAATGTATATATGGGCCTAAACAAGCATCTCACATTTGTATCCATTATGTTGGCACATGTGAACATGAAATACTACAAGAGAAGTCTTCATGAGAAATATGTTACAGGTTTGCACTTGAAGTTTTGGAGGATATGTTAGTGTTCAATGTATATGTTGACGCAGTGGATTGCATCCTGGGTAGGAGGCTGAGCTCCTATCTTCCACACGCCAAAATGGAAACTCCCCTCTCACCTGTGGGACTGTCAAAGTTGGAGGGGAGAGTCTCTAGATAAGGGCTATCTCCCTTTGATGCATCTGAGTTATTCCAATAAGTGCTAATATATATATATATATATAATGGGGGGGATGAAAAGGGAGAAGGATTATAGGAAAACAAAACCTACTTTAAAAGGGTGATGCACCAATTGATTCGACCTATTCACACTCACACTCTGAACCATACAAACACATATGTACACTTTAATTGGTAAAAGGACCAGGCTATAGGAAGCTTAACAGGGAGGATTTAATGGGACACATAGGAAAAGGGACTCACCATAGGTGCTATAGAAAAAGCACACTATCTAGTAACCTCCTTCTGTCTCTGCACTTTAGGTACAGCTCTTCTTGTCACCTATAAGAATGGCACCTTATAGATACCAGATGCATTTGTGTCAACCCTGTGAAAGCATTAGAAAGAAACAACTAAACACAAGATTAACACTCAAACACACTTAGAGATATCTAACTAGAATAGAGGTTAAAATGCATTTTATTGATTCTAGGTGAAAATTGCCAGGGCTTCGCCTTACAATGTGAAAGATATCATCTCCAAATGAGAAGTCTACAATATATAAAGGAAGAAAAGGGGCCTTTTGGAACCCTTTTTACAAATGACCCATGTGCATTCCAATCATTGGGAAAAACAAGCCACTTAAACATCATATGAGAAATTATGGGCCGCGCCATTTGTCTACAAATAAGACTGCTCCTTCAAGGTGATTATGTGGCTTGTCTACTCATTAATGCAAAATGAAGAAAATGGGTTGCACTGTTAGTTGTTTGCACCTCTTAATGATCAATTCATAGACACTGTATCACTTGCTGGAGTAACTGCTTGAGTTGACACCTTTTTTTGCCACTTGGACTGCTTTGTCCATTTTTGCACTTTGTCTTCTCCCTGGTTTCTGTCTCTCAAATTCCTTCGGGTTCATGCTTAATTTTGTGAAGATCAACAGCTACTTCATTTCCAAAAATTTTACATCCTCAGGTCCGTCACCTTCTCAACAATTTATTCGTGTCTTTCTCGCTTGCCTTGGCTATTTTTCACTAATTCCAATAAGTGACACGTGGTGTGTTCCACGGCTGAAATGAGCAGGACACATGGCAACTTTTGCTTGAATCATAGAAGCTTTAGGCACCCTTTGAAGGTCCTACAAAAGAGGACACGTGGTGACTTTCACTCTCTTTAGCAACAATAAAAAAGCATTCAAGACTCATTCAGATTCATCATGGATGATGACATTTGGCAGCCTCCACTTCCTTTAGCAATTCATCTGGGGCCCACCACAGTTCTTGTGGGACAAAAAGGAGAGACCGCAGATGTTGACACTTGTCAGCTTCTACCAAGCTTTGCAGGGGACACATGGCACATTTCTCTTCTTTTAGAGAAAACATGTCAAAGCCTCCCATGGTTTCCACTTGGTGCCTTCTATGCTCTAGCTTTTAATGGTGTAAAATTAATGTTCGCGGGCCTGTCACTGTTTGAAAACCAACAGCTAGTTCATCATGCTTGATTTTGACGTCTTCAGGCCCATCATCCCTTAGACTTTCTTCAATTTTTCCTAATACCTTCAGACTCTTGTGTGACCCTTCCCGAAGGGAACCTGCCCTTCGGGGTCTTGAGAAAAGTCCCATTTTCTTAGCGAGAGCCCTCTATAAGGGCACATACCCTTCAGGTGGTCTTCTTTCTGGCTAGCGAGTTTATTGCTTTGGGCTTTTCCCACAGGCCTGTTTCTCACGGACAAAAAGTCTGCAAGAATTGCCTTGCCCTTTTTTCGGAGTTTCTCCTTGGAATTTTTGGCTCGCAGCTTCATTTCTGAATTTCTTTAGACTTTTTGTCTGAAGGAATTCTTTTGGACAAAAAGTCTGAAGAAATTATTTTATTGCTTTTGCCTTGGTCTTTTCTTGTCTTTTGAATTCCTTCAGACTTTTTGTCCGAAGGAATTCCTTCAGACAAAAAGTCTGAAAGAATTCATTCTATGCCTTAGTCTTTATTTTTCTTTTTTTTTCAACTGCCCTTTGAAAAGTGCCCTTTGGGATTCTTGAAATCGACCCTTTTGAAGGGTGCTATTGCTAACCAAGTGCCCTCCGCAAGGGCAATTGTCCTTCGAGAGGCTCTCTTGAAATCTTTGATTGAACCACTCCTTTGAACCAACTATTAAACCATTTGTTTGAACCGGTTCAATGGTTCAAATGGTTGTTGAACCAAGGCATCAAACTAAATGTTTAAACCAAAATAGTTGAACCAAGTTGATGAACCATTTGATTGAACCTCACCGTTGAACTTTATCGATGAACTTTGTAGTTGAACCAAGCTAACTAAACCAAGTCATTAAACTCACTGAGTGAACCAAGTGATTGAACCATCTAATTGAACCGAAGGATTGAACCAAAGCGTTGAACCGGTTCAATGGTTCAACGGTTCAAAGATGCTAACTCTTGGAAAGATCATGTCGTTGAACCTCGACATTGAACCACTTTTCCAACCTTAAGGAAAAGTGTCTTTGAACCATTTTAGCTCTCTTTCCTTATGAATTTCTTTAGACAAGAGTCTGAAGAAGCTTTGTAAAACCTTTCACTCTTTGAACTGAGTCTTCATGCGCTGAAAGACTCACCTACAGAGTCCATAGAAATGGACCTACAGAGTCCATAGAAATGGATTTGCAGAGTCTGTAGAAATGGAGTCTATAGAAACTTCACCTGCAGAGTCTATAAAAATCCTATAGAGTCCATATAAATGGATCTATAGAGTCCTTAAAAACTTTAAGACTTGTACAAAATCAAAAAATGTACTAGCTCAGAATAGCAGGGAAAAAAAGGGGACCGATTTTGGCCTGCAGGACCAAAATGGTCAACAATATATAGGAGATGGATAAAAATTTTCACCATATTCTCCTATCATCTAATGATCTTTGATATGATTGGTCACTTTGTACTATTTTTCCAAGTAGTGTTCATGTTCCCAGATTGAAGACTATGTTATGAGGCTACTTGTACAAATGGTTTCAAGAATACTTGTCTTACATTGTCAATTCCAAATGGAATATCGTGATCTCATAAAATATGTAATGATGCAATGGAAAATCATTCTCAGGATTGAAAATGTCAATCCAATCATCGTACAAGGCCTAAAACATGAAAATGCAGACCTGTAGGTCTCTTTTCATATGAAACACAATGAACTGTGTATTAAGAGTTGATTTTGAAAACATAAAGGGTGAGGGTAATATAGTTTTTATAAATATGGATAATTTCAAGATAAGTGGAGAAGGTGTGACTTTAAAACCCAATGCTCAAGACCCCCAGATGATACCTATAGACATAATGCAAGATTTGAGCAATTTGAGGCCTTGATTCAACATGGGAAACATATGAAAGTTCACATGTGAGATGTAGAGTTTGAAATGATTATTTACTTGTGTATAATGAGGTATGGTTTTGAAATGACTCAAAAATACATCAACTTCTTGATCACCTACAACCATGTCTTGAACAAGTACAAGAGAGAAGATGTATGCTTATAAGGATTTGAGGTCGTGAAGAAGTTGCAGAGGTTAAAAGAAGACAATAAACTCTCAAAAATGTAAAAAATATCATTTAAATTTTTAGTGAGTTTTAATTGAGGTCCTAAACTCCAAAATTTAGTCAAGACCCCAATGACTACCTATATGACTATGCTTGAGTAACTCAAGTTGGTTTCAAACTTGAGAAGAAGATGCAATGCATAACGATGGAGTTGGAGTTTAGGTGAATAATCAAGTGAACATAGTCACTATAAATCAAAATGAAACCTAAATATAATTATCATAGAGAGTGATTAAAATAATTTCACTTTAACCCCTGTAGTCACACAATCAAGTGCTCCTACAAGCCCGCCTTGTCAAATTAGAGAGGTGCCTACTTACTTTAGAAGATAAAGGTATACGAGAAGGAGAAATCATATGAAAATGATTATATAATGACATCATAACATCTATATGATTTTTAGGATCAATCAAGGTAATGTCAAGGTTTTGAAAGTAAGTGTAGGCCTAAACCTGCACACACAGGTCTGTGTGTGTAAGATTGAGAAGAAGGATGTTTGTTTAAGGTGAGATGAAGCCTAAAGAGATATAAAAATATGATGATTAATTAAAGGAAACATTAATTAGGTTTTTAAATATTTTAATAATGATAAAAGGTGCACTTTGTCTACTAAGAACACCCACAAATGTCCTCCTGCATCCAAACACAGTTAATACTTTGGCAGGGCTAAATGAGACATTCACAGACCTATGAAAGAACGTGTGGATAAATTGTAGGTTTCAAGGGTATCTTTAAGTTTTAAATATTCATATAGATTAATAATATGTTACAAGGTGATTTCATATAATTTAACTCACTAGATAAGAGATAACAAGGCTCAAACATGGTTGTTAGGGTTAAGAATGCTAGTATGCTCATAAACCCTAGTATGAGCTAATGAGTGTTGTAGAGGTTCTAGAGAGGTGACGTGGAAAATATGATCACTTGAATACATTTATAATGGTGTCATAGAACTAATTATACCATTCACAACTCAAACTAGGCATCAAGTTTACATTTTAAGGTCAAGTCTTCTCTGTCAACTACACTCACACAGTTTGCCAGCCCGAGAGGCTCCTACACATTGCTCAGATATTTATTGAAAAATTGAATGGGGACCAAATATATTAGGTTTGGTTATAAGGGATTATTCCCTCAAATTTTTAGGCATTTTTTCCTAGGTCAATGGCCTCATCTTTATGAATCATTGCTAAGACTCTAAAGCACTCATAGGCTGCTAAGAAGCCTCTAATGACTAGATGAGAGATAATTACCCTCAAATAATTTGAAATATAATTATTTGAATTTAAAATGACCTTTGTGAATTTTAAATTTATCATTGACATAATAATAGGCTATTGGTTGTCACATGCCAAGTACAGGTTGTACGAAATTGATTAAAATACATGGTTGTAGGCTTATTTGAGAGTGTGTTGGGTAAGAATTGGTATTATAATAAAGTAAAAAGGATTAAAAAGAATGATGATAGGTCACCTAGTGATCTAAACAATTTTTAAATTCTCATAGCAATGTATATGAGCTTTTCAAGTCACTAAGTGGGGTCAAGAAGGGATAAATGCACTACTTTGCAAGTTAAGAAGCCTACCCACAAACCTAAAAGTACAAATGGAGAGACTCTTCTCAATAGTTTCAGCTGTATGATGATGTTGAAGGCCTAAAAAAACCATTTCCAATCTTTATATTCTCCAAAATTATTGAAAAACTACTCCAATTGCCTCTCGAGCATGTCTAAGCACTTTGGCTAAGGTTTTAGCCATTTCATGGTTCACCCATGCGTATAGGGTATCATATCCTCAAATTTGACATGGAGCATGGTCATGGGGTAGGAAAAGTGAATTAAACACTTATATATAGTTTCACATGTGTAGGAGGTCATTTGAGCCAAAATTTAGTTTTTAAGCCTATAGGCCTAATTGGAGAGAGAAAAAGGTGAAATAAATACACTTTCACTTAGGGTTTGATCATGAAATTTGGTAAAAAGTTGTAAGGTCATACTGGGTACTCAAATCCATACATAATTTTTCAAGAGCATCTGTACATTCTTCTACACAAGGATCTTTGTGTGTTTTCAGGGTTACAGGGAATTGAAGACAAATACAAGCTTTGGGTGCAAAATGAAGTCTTTGGGAGTGTTTGATGCATCCAGAGTAGTTTTTTCAAGTATATTATATCTAAGAGAGAAATTTCATGGAAAATAATTTTAGTCATGAAGATGGAATCATTTGGTTGATTTGGACAAGATAAGCATAGTAAGACCAATTGGGATTTAAGACACCTAAGAGGGTGTAATCATCATTACAATGTCAGCATAAAGACATTTTAAAACTGATGCAAGCTATCAAGATTAAGTGAAGATATTAGTTCAACATTAATTGATGATGAAAAGTGCCACTTGTCACTTTCCAATCCAAGAAGAGGGCAGTTTAAATAAGAATCAAGAGTGTCAAGCAAGTAGACAAACTCCTACACCATTTGGGAGATGAAACATATTCAAGGAAGAAACACATGTATTTGGAGACCTGATGAAAATTTTATTCAACCTTATTCATGATTTTAACTCTTACTATACATTTCTCAACCTCTTTCTTCTATGCTGCCCAACCCCCCCTCTCTCTCTCTTCTACTCTCATTCTTTATAAATTTAGCCTTGTTTGGATTTGTATTCATCCTCCACCTAGGTATGAAAAACCCCTACCTATTTTTATGCCTTTGATCAATTATAAAGTACTAGTTTTACCTCCTCTTTTGACTGTACTTAATATGTATGCATGACTAGTTGATCTTGTCAAGTATTTTGCTTATTATTTTTTAGCATGTGTCCTTTTCTAACACTCATATGTAGTTTAAAAGCTTATTTTCATGTCATGTGAAGTTTCCAAGTGAAGTGTGAAGGTTGAGTGAGTTTTAAACTCATTAGTGTCATTCTATGACCTCTTGATTAGTCCTCCTAGCCCAAACATCTATCACAACCTCTAAAATGAAGTGTTGATGTAAAGAGGCAAATTAGGAGTAGTGTATGTACAATTTAGTCTCATGATTGATGTGCACATGTATTTGTTTTGTAGTGGTCGATTAATTTTGGTGAATCACCTCCATTAGATTAGGTTTCTCTCCTTTTTCCTAACAAGTTGATAGATTAGTTAATGATCCTAAGTGATAAATCAAGGGGAGCTAGTCCTATAAACTAGAGATTCAATCCACCTATTAGGCCACCCAAACTTAGGATTGTCTCCATGTTAATCCAAATTTGGAAGGCTTGAACAATATTCTAAGGGTGTAAATTTGGGTGATAATAGGTGATTTGGTGATGCCGTGTATTTTTATTGACAAATCCTTCTACTATGATTATTAAATCATGATTTCCCCCTTAAAATTAGCCTCATTAATAAATGTTTGTAGTTATATTCAACTTAATTTGATGGTGAAACTATCTTCATGAATTAATGCTGACATAAAGTTTAGAAAATTGGAAAAATGAGAAAATGGCCAAGTATAAAAACCATCAAATCTATTTGGTAAAGTGATTTAGTGTAGCCATATATTTTTTATTAATAATATCTATTAATTCAAATATTAGACCATTTTTTCCTCTTAAATTAGATTCCTTCATTAAATTTTTTAGCCTAATCCACCTTGATGTGATTTCTTAAATATTGCTTAAAAAAATGTTGATCAATCATTTATGTAAAATTGCATTACATGATCATTTTTTTGACCAAAAAAGGCATGTCTATTTTATGCACGTTGAACATTCCTTTACACATATTTTTTTTATACCCATTAAATTTCCTTCTAAGTTCAAACAAAACAAAATTGTGTGTGTGTGTGTGTGTGTGTGTGTGTGTGGGCAATATACAATTAATTAGAATGTGAAAACATTTTTTAGATAAAATATTATGGTTGTCATTTTTTTGAAATTATGCATGTTGACACATAAAAAGTAGTGACTCATGGGAAAATACTCATAAGTATTGGAGGATTTAGAATATTTAGTTTAACTGTCATAAAAAAGTAAAATTTATAAAAAATAAATGAAAAAATCAGCGAACTTAAAGCTTGGGTTAAACATAATCATGCAACATACTAACTATTCTCATTTTTTATAATGTGTAATTATGTACATATTATTTCTATTGTTATGATAGTTTTAAAAAAATCCAACATATGTGTAAATTATACAATGACAGATGAAAACTTGCATGAAAATTTTAATCTATTAGAGGTTGTGTACAAAAGGTCTTCAAGGGTAGCATTGGGTTGATCTACAAATTTTATTGAATAATCTCACCAAGGCTTTAATATATATGGTGGGGTAGAGTCAAAGACTGTGTTACGGAAGCTTGGGTAGGATGTGGCTCCCAAATAATTTTTGAAAGTGATTTCTTGCCCCAAGTTGTCTTATAAACATGTTTTCAAACCCTATAAAATTGAAAAAAAATCCCATTTTTAGTCTCTTTTAATGTGGAAACACTTGAGGAGGTATTCCAAATAAAAGTCATTCCAAACAAAAGTCTGGCTCTCAAGAACAAGTGTCATCCATAGGTTTAATAATCATTGGCTAGGTCTCCTGGATTTAAATGATGATCAATTTTTAAATTTAAATTTGAAATATACCCTTATATAAATGGGGATTTTATTGTATTTTTAATCATATTAAGGATAATAATAAGGCTTTATATGGGTGTTGGGCCTAGGGGTAGGACCTCCTTCTATTGAAAACTTAGTTCTCATCCTTCAACCCCCTAACCAATTCTTTAAGCACTAGGCCCTTTTGGGTTTGAATTCCTCACCCCGCTTTCCAATTTTGGGTAGATTTTTACTTAAAAGACATAAGGAATACTCTAGTTGAGAACAAGTTTATAGATTCCACTACTTCAAAATTTTCCCATACAACCTTTACTAGAATCTTGGTTTTTATTGATATTTCCAATAGTATTCTAGCATCAATTCATCTAAAAGTGTGGGATTGAATATTGGAAATAATATTTAGATTATGATGGATAGCCCTTATGCTATCATAGATGTTTTGAGATAACCACTTAGTGTCAATCTTTAGAAGTCAAAAAATAAAGGGGGAGACTTCATGTGGAAGGATTCCCTTCATGAATTGATTACTATGGATGGAGTTACAACATCCAAGAGGGATTATTCAAAACCAAGTTTGGAAGATTCGATCCCAAATCAAACTAAATATGATACAAAGGAGGAACCATCAGTTACAAGGTTTGATAATATTAAGGGGCTGAACCATGTTGAGGAGGAAGATATAGTGGAACCAAAGTCTTTGCTATCAAAATGAGAAGTTATTATTGTTAGTTTCTAGGAAGATAATTCACTAATAGTGTCTGTACCATTTTCCCTTGAATTAGATTTGGAAGATAAGGTGGATTAGAATATTTTAAGAAATAAAAAAATGGCAATCTTAAAAAGGATTCTACACCTATTAATATGATACTATGCTCTCAAAAAGGACATAGAAGTGAAGTAATTTAATTTGTGTATTTTGGTTGATCTCTATTGGAGAGGTTGCTAAACACTAATGGTTGGATTGTAGATTGTTTGTTAACAGTTTTATTTTTTAGGTTTTTTAAGTTCACTAATTATTCATAGAATGTTGGAAAAAGGATGGTTGAAAGCTAGTTTGATGTTTTTCTGATTGTTTGCAGCTTGTTTGATGTTTAGTCTCTTGGTTTTTGTCGGTAGAGGATTTTATCATGAAATTTATTATAATATATATTTATCCATTGTATAAGGATACAAGTCCTTTCAAATTCCTTACATTTACCATAATCCCAAAAAAGGATCAAACATAAATGTAAGGTCTCTTTGTTATTTTTTTTGTTGTAATCATTTTTTTAGGCACCAATGTGTAGGAACAGTAACATATATGTTGCCAACTAATCATCCATATCCCAAACAAAGTTTATTTTTATTCCACTATAAACATTTATCTATTACCAACTAGGCATCCAAAACACTGATAGAGATTACTCTAATTACCATTCATCTTATGAATATTTTTATTTATTTTTTATTTTAGAAGAGGGGCTAAGAACCACCTTTGGTTGGGTATATATGTATCAATTTAATTTTACATTAGAGACTTCACTCATATTTATATTCATCTCAATTTTTATTATATCTCACACACGTTTAAATCATGTAAATTTTCAATTGATATTATAAAATGAAAAAAATCTTTATAAAATTTGCATGAAATTTTCAAAACAAATTTTAACAACATGATAAACACATTCCATTCAAACAAAATCTGAATTAAATTATGACACTACCTTGATTCTTATTTAATCTATTTTAAACTTAAACTAATCAAATTAATATATATTAAACTATTGAAATGGAAATGTTAGAATAAATAAATCTGATATTAAAATATAGTATGATACATAATTTAGAATTTGATAAAAATATTAAATGATCTTAAGAATGTGCAAAACTCCTTGAAACAAATTTAACATTGATTGTGTATTATGACTATGAATATAAATTTCTTAAAAAAGACCTAAAAATAGTGTCACATTTGAAAACAAAATTCATAAACTATACTAGGACAAGGCCTAGAAGGAGGGTGAGGGAACAATATAAATTTGTCTATTGACCATGACCATGTCTTGGTTGAATTTGTGACTAAATTTTTGATCTAGATCTATGTTCTTGTAAATTAAGATTTTTTGATTTTGTGTGGGAGCTAAATAGATTCATGGAATACCTACAAAACATAAATCATTATCAATACACAATTAATGAGATAGAAATCAAATTAAAAAGGGAGAAATGGGTAATGGAAATAGCCAACGTATCCTCATAAAAACCTCATGTAATATAAGTGTTGCTTGTTATCAATCTAAATTTCACCCTTGAGGATATTTTCAAGCCTTCCTCATTTAGATGACACATGAATACACCTCTAGGCTATGGGTGGCCCAATTTTTTAGGTGAATCTCTATATTAGGGATAAATCCCTTGATGTATCACATGAAACTAATACTAAACCTATTACTTGTAAGGAAAATGGAAAGAGGGAAATAAAATAAACAAAACAAGGAGGTGATGCACTAAATTCATGACCACTACCACACATTCATAAGTACACAATGAACTATAGGACTGATCTATCATGCACTAATCCCAAAATGTTCCTCTTACATAAGTGTTTTGTAGATCTAGTAAGGTATTAAAAGACTAGGAGGGAAGATGCTTACCACTTCTAATCTACATTTAACCCCTGATGACACTAACTATAACCTGTAAGATAGATATAAAGCTGAATGGATGTATGGGAGTGAGCCATAAGTCATGAAGTACTGAATTATCACATAAAAAGATCAATCACCCATGAGTTTAAACTAAACACAACCATAAGAGAAGGGAGAAATTAGTTTTGTATTCATTCATATGCTTATAATAGAGTAGGGATTTACCATACTCAAGTGGAAGATCCATACAATGCCAGTCAAAGTATTACTTATAGAAGAAATGGGAGAGGAGAGAGAGAGAGAGAAAGGATGTTGAAAGAGTCCATGACAAGTGTCATTCATCATAGACCAATTGTAATGCCAAGTGAAAGATGAGATAACAATCTTATCACTCTCTTCAACATGTGTTGTTTATTATGATAATTATCTTCAAAGGTGGCATAGGAGTTCTTGGTTGAGGAGTTACAATTCATTTCTTGAAGGGGAAGTTATAACTTGAAGTTTTGACACCTAACCTTATTATTGTATCATTGATATTTACATGTTTCATCATGTTGTAACCTCTTTGCTATGTAGCTCATGATTTCAATTGAATTCAAGTCCCCTTGACTCTCTTGAAACCTAGCTTATACCCAGGCATATTTAAGAATTGATATCTATTGCCTTCAAGGCTATCACAACCATATTTTTAATCTCATATGTGTCTTTAATAATATCCTACCATCTATACTAAGCCCATAGACCATCTTCAAGTAGTTAGTTGTCTATTAGGTCTATCAATGTCTTCAAAAGCATACTCACTTGAAATAAGGTCTTGAGACAACACAATGGAAACAAGATTTATCACTCCTTAATACCTATAAAACCTTGGTTTGGGGTTAAATTTTTTTGATAATAACTTGAGAAGATGATAGAGGTTATCAATTAGCATTGTGTTTGTCTTGAGAGCCCCATCATTGTGAGAATAACGAACTACCTAGGAATTAGATCCTTCAAATTTGCCTGTAGTCTTTAGAAAGGTGTTGTTTATGTATTAGAGTATCATATGATGTAGTCAATAGTGTTATGAAAGTTCTTAATACCATTTATGACCTTAAAAGGTCTACAACCTTGATTACCCTATGCAAGTGTGGAACAATAATCATTTTGGCATGCTTTAGGGACCTATAACCTGTTGTATCACCATATAATCTTATTATGTGACTTGTGTAAAGAAATGAGACCTCTTACTTAGTTTTAAAATCTTATTTTAAATAGTTAAGAAGGTTTCACACATTCAAAACCATGAAAAACAACTAAAACATGTAGTTTTTAGGTTTATTTTGCACCCTTTTTCCTCTACACATGCTAAGATGGTTGGCCTAAAATGTACGCAATAGAGGTTAAATTTTCACTCAAATGATTATAGGGTAAAATTAATGAATTTGGGGAACTTAAGGGAACTTATATAGTCATTTGATTCATTTAAGGGTTTTAGGAGGGTTTAAAGTGTCCTATCTTATTAAGGATTATTCATAAAGAATATATCATAAAACCCTTAAATAATTCCCCAAGGCTGGAGTATGGGAACATTATTAATTCCTCCAATATAAATTTAATCCCACACATATCCTCCTTTGAGTTCACATGTGAAAACTAGGCCTTCTCAGGCTTGTGCAAACTATAGGTGAAAGTCGAGAAGAGATTTTTGGCTTAAAAGTCTTAAAAATGATTATTTTGACTAAAAATGCCTCTAATGGGTTTGAAACAACCTATAAAATGTATTAAAATTATTTAATTTGTATATTTATGCTTTATTATGTCTTAGGATTAACTTTTTTGATTGTAGGGTTTAAGAAGTTTAGGCTGCTTAACCTTCTTACATCTTTCTTGTATTCTCTCACCTATGAGAACTAGGAAGTCAATTATGAAACCATTTGAAATTGAAACACATGCTACATGGTCCATCTTATAGTCCTAGGATAAGGCATGTTAGCCTGGGTATCTCAATTGATCTCCACCGTGTTCTATGTGCAGGCCTGTATGCCTCTTTTAGGCCTAATATGCCTCCTTCAAGGGATTTTGACTTCATGAAGTGATCTCTCCTTATTGAAAGGAGTATGATTATACTCTCAAATTATATCAATGCCATCATCATATTATTTAAACTTTAAAACACTATTATTATCATCAAAACACTCTTACTCTTTATATTCTTGAGGATAGACTTGTAGTTCTTTTACTTAGACCTGTAGTTGCATGAATAACCTATTCTTAGATTGGTATTTCTACTTATAGCTATGTATGATTGATATAGGATGAAAGAGGAGTTATTTAGTTTTCTTGAGATATATTCTCAATTAAAAATCAACTCAAAACTTACCAATAATCCTTTCAATCCACACTTGCAAACTTGACACATTCAAGATGGCATACATGCATGTGATGTTTCTTTGTAACTTGGGTTTATCACATCTTGATTTCTCTCTGGATGCAATAATCTATTTTATTAGTGTATTTTATGGTTATTATTTGACTAACTATTTTTCTGGTTAAGATAGATTTCATATGTTGATTATGGACAGTTATATGTTGCTTAATTAATATGATTGTTGACTATGGAATTAGTAGTACTTTTCTAATGTGTACATTATGATCATGTTTTTTAGTTTATTACATCATATATGATGGATTTATATATTTTTAAGCTAACTACCTTCATTATTGAGAGGTGGATGTAGGATAGATCCATCCCTCAAAGTGTGATGGAGGGAGGGCATCATCAGAGAGGGTGGTAAAGATGGAGGTGTTGGGGCATGATTGAGGGAAAAACTAGAAATCCACACACACCACGATAAATAATATGTATTTATATTCATTTCTTGATTTATATAACTTTTATTATTTCTTTGATTTGATAATATTTTATATGAATTTGAATGATTTCTAAAATGCTTTCTATTGTGACCTTGATTTCTGCTTGATGCTCATATTGAATATGGTTATGTGATACATTATGTTGCCATATTTATATTTTATCAGTTATGATGTTGTTATAATGTAGTCATAATCCATGAATGTCTGTGGTATGTTTTGCAGCTATCTATGGAAAGA
>JARHVA010004874.1:417500-507500 GCA_037957365.1 Torreya grandis
GAATTTTATAAGGGCCAGTCCATAATGCTTCAATCTTAGTGTGTTGACCTAGTTTGGCGGCTCTTGCATCCCATTTCAAAACAATTGAGCCTGTTTCAAAATGGGGATTTGAAGTCCTTTTATCAAAATAGTATTTAATTATTTTTTGATGTTTTATCAATGAATCATGTGCTGCATCCCTCTTTTCTTAAACTTCTAGAAGTTCTGTGAGTCTGACCTGCATGGGGCCATTTTCTTCAATTTCAATCTATTTGATCAGCTGGAGAGCAAAAATCTCCAAGCTTAGGGGAATTACAATAGGTTTCCCATATACCAATTCATATGGGGACATTTTGATCACCTATTTAGGTGTGATTCTATCAGCCCACAGTGCTAAATTAAGCACTTTATGCCACTCCTTGTGATGATCATCCCCTATTCTTTTGATGAGTCTAATCAGGTTCTTATTAGTTGATTCTGCCAAACCATTACCCTGAGGGTAATAATTAGAAGAAGTTTTTAGATATATTCCATGCCTTAATGCAAATTAGGATACTTTAGACCCTAAAAATGCTTTAGCATTATCTAAAATTATGGTGCGAGGAGCCCCAAAATGAGTAGTGATACTCCCTAGAAAATCTAGGATCACATTTTCTGTTGCTTCCTTGAGTGGCACTGCCTTGGTCCATCTGGTGAAATAATATGTGGCTGTTAAGATCCATTTGTGACCCATAATAGATACTAGATTTATCATTCCAATGAATTCAAGACCCCATTAAGCAAAAGGTTCATCCAAAATTATAGGACTAAGAGGCATTGCTGCATTCCTTCTCATCCCCACATAATATCGACAAGATTGACATTTTCTAACCAGCTGATAACAATCTATAAATAAAGTATGCCAGAAATAGCCTGCTTCACTTATCTTTATAGCTATGGTCTTTGCAGAAAAATGTCCACCTGATACTCCATGATGCATTTCATGTAGAATTTTCTTAGCCTCATCCTTTTCTACACATCTTAACAATTTGCCATCAAAATTTCTTCTGAAAAGAACCTATTCAATTAAAACAAAATGAACTCCTTGCATCCTATAGTATCTTCTCTTATTTTGAGGGAGTTCTCTTGGGTAAATCCCATTTTTCATAAAATGAATCCTGCTTGTAATCTAGGATTCCTGATCAACTTCTTATATTCTCAATACAACTTCTTCTATTCCTGAATTCGTCTCTTCAGGTATCATCTTTTCAAGCTCTTGAGTCATATATTGGCACAAACCCTTACCTCTAACTAATTTAGTGGGTTTGACTTCTACATCATATTCAAGGATCTTAGTTATCTATTTTTCTCTTTTTTTAATAATTTCACCCTCCATGATGTATTCTTTGACGCTTGGATGTGCCACAAGTATCAAAATTTTACTTCCTGATACGATATGTCTGAACTTTTTGAGGGATTTTACCATAGCATATGCTTGTTTTTCCACAAAGTTATATCTAGTTTCATATTCCCTAAGAGTCCTTGAGAAAAAGGCTATTGGATGCTCTCCCTCCTATTTATTATCCGTATGTGTTAGGACATCAACAATACTGAGCTCTCCTCCATATACATACATTATAAAAGGCTTAGAAAAGTCTAGGTTTCTAAGTATTGGAGCTATTGATATAGCTTTCTTGACCTCTTCAAAGGCTTGCCTTCCTTCCGTAGTCCACTTGAAAATTAGGTCTTTTTTCAACAAGAGTGTCACTGGTCTTATTAAGCCTGCAAAGTCAGACATGAACCAACAAACAAAATTAATCTTTCCCAAGAAAGATTGAATTGCTTTCTTATTTACTTGAAGAGGTAAGTTCATTATAGCTTCCACTCTTTTTGGGTCTATGGAGACTCCTTCTTTAGATACTATATGTCCCAATACTTTGCCTTGAGGGACAACAAAGATACATTTCTTAGGATTCAAAGATATTCCAAATTCTTGACATTTTTTAAACACAGCTTCTAAATGATCAAAATGATCCACAACATTCTTTGAAAAACTAGTAAGATCATCAAGATAAATCAAGATGATTTTATTTATAAGTTCCCCAAATGCTACATGCATAACTCTTTGAAAAGTGGCTCCAGTGTTTGATAGGCCAAATGGCATTTTAGCATATGCAAATGTTCCCCATTTGGTAGTAAAAGTAGTCTTGTATTGGTCTTCATTAGCCAACCAAATCTGATTGTATCTAGAGAAACCATATAGCAAATAAAACCTCTCAGATTCGGCCACAGTCTATAAAATCTATTCCATGGAGGGTACGGGATAGTGATCCTTCAAAGATGCTTTGTTTAGATCTCTAAAATCTACACAAAGTCTTATATCACCATTATTTTTTCTAAATGGTACTAGATTTGATACCCAAGTTGAGTGTTTGATCAGAAAAATTATTTTAGAATCTAAAAGTTTCTATAACTCATCCACCATTAGAGGCTCAATCCTTGGATTCACTAGCCTCTGTTTCTATCTGACAGGATTAGATCCTTCAGTTAGTTCTATTGTGTGCTGAATAATGTCTCTATTATATCCATGAAGGTCTTCATAGCTCCAGGCTATGACTCTGTCATATTTTTTGCATAATTTAATTAGCCTTTCCTTTTCTACTTGAGTTGCATAATTTCCAACTTTTAATTTTTTTCCCTTCACTTACCTCTATTTCAGAATAATCTACTCTATTTGCTTGGAACCTTTTCTTCTCCAGGTTTACATCTTCTAGATCAAAAAGGCTCTCTAAAGTGATTAAACCTTTGGGAAGCTTATTATTCTTTAATTGTATAATTTGATTTCCATATGCCTCTTCAATATTTGGTTGCAATTGATCAACAAATTCCCCTAATTTTTGCAAGAATGAGAGTACTTGAAAATCATTCTCAAATACTTTCCAATTCTCATCATTATTTGGGATAGTTGGCCTTACTATAACCTTTACTGACTCATTGTTAACTAATAGGCTAGTTGCTGGATCAAATTGTGAACCAATCTATGCCATCCTATCAGCTTCAAAATTTTGAATCCTGGGGACTACTTCAATATTAAAAGCTTCAAAATCTTCTATTAAGTCCCAAATTTTGTGCTTATAGGATTTCATTCTTACATTCTTTGCTATTGCCTTTTCTCTAATTTGCTTTACTACTAGTTCTGAATCTCCTTTTACTATTAGATTCTTTATTCCCTTTTTCTTGGCTAATAGGAGCCCATGTACTAAAGATTCATACTCGACATCATTATTAGTACAAGCAAATTGAAAATGGATAGCCCTTAAATTTTTTTCACCATTTGGAGTAGTAAGACAAATTCCTACTCTAGCACCATTTTTACTTCTAGCCCCATCAAAATTTAAGGTCCAAATTTCTGAGTCTTCTTTAAATTCTTGATTTTTTAGCTTTTCTTCCCTTAAAAAATTTGGTATTTCATGGTCTTCATAAAAAATAACATAAGTGCCCAGACCAGTAGAGTCATAATTTCCATATGGGTCACTTTGCATCATAGCTAACAACTAGTTATTTTCTTTTTCTTGATCATACTTAGTCCAGTCACCTAAATTTTCAACAAAAACCCTTTCTTCCTTATTTATCATAACATGATCTGCCTCTAATTTTGATATTGGTTCATTGATGATGTGATCTTTTGATAGTGGTTCAGATAGAATTTTCATCTTTGAACCATATTTAGTTCTTAGAATTAAGTGAGACCAGTCAAGAGACATATCTCCTCCTATCTTGGCTGTAAAGTCTCTTGACAAACATAGGCCAAATACAAGAGGTATATCTATAACTACTATATATTGATTTATAATTATATTTAGACAAGTATATAATTGTAAAGGGAATTATTTAATTCTCCCTATTATTTTCACTGATTTGCCATCTAGCTGCATAACTCCTTTAGTGAGTGGCTTATATTTTAACTTTAAAACATCTGCTATTTGCTTTGGCATTACTGTAGTACTAACCTCTAAATTTATCATTGCATTATACATTAGTTTCTTGCCAACTATCATAGTTAAATAGAAGGAATCTAGTTTGGATTTACTTACCTCTGGTGTAATGTTCACTAAGGCTATTGTTTGCAGATGAACTGTGTCTTTGAGCTTTCTTTTATCAGTAGGTCCTTCAGTACATTTGGGCATTGCTTGGCTTTGAAGAGCTTCTTGTAACAATGTCCTTTGTTTAGGAATAGCTAATATGTCCCAAATTGATACTTGTGCTAGAGTCATCTTCAGTTGATCCACCACATTCATTTGTCCCAAATTCTAAATTCTTGGAAAATAAGGATATCTTGCCTTTTCTTGAATTTGTCCAAGAACTACTTGATTCTGCACTGGATAAAGCACTTCTTGTCTATCTACTATATTTTGATGACCTTGAAATGGAATATTCTCTATAACTTCATTGTTTACAACTTCAGGCTGTTCCAACATTCTTCTCTTTGATCTAGTATAGTAATCTAATTGCACCACTAGTTTCTTGGAAGCAGAAGCTTCATTCAAGAATACTAATTCTTCATCTTCAACCCATGAGAACAAAGCATATTTTGGGGCTATTTCTTCTTCTTGTTTCAAAGAAATCCCTTGCATCTAAGCCATTAGGACTAAATTTTGCCAACCAGAAGATTGGTAGACTTGATTGTCACTGGAACTTGCAAACTTCCATCCATTCTTCCTTGCTCTACCACCTTTTGTTGTAGATTACCCATGGGACAATCTCTAGGTGTATGAGCATTATTGCAAGGGAAACACTAGGCATTGGTACTATCTACATAATTATTTTACCCTAGAACAATCTCTCTATTTGAATTGGGAGAAATAGTCTGTGAGGGTGTAGGGACTACAACTAATTGGTTTGCTGGTTGAGGGTTATTTTGACTTAGAGGACCCTGATATTGGTTTGGCTGTGATGGAAATATATTTCCTTGATAGGCCTAGTATTGGGGTTTAGTATAATTATTTTTCTATCTTTTTATATTAATCATCTCATTAGAAAATATCCTCAAGATATTCTTGATATCATCCAGCTCAGATGATTGAGCAGGGACAATTTATTTAGCAGGTGGTTGAGGATATGTGTACATAGACATAGGTGGGGCTATAGATTTAGGAGATTCTTGAGGTAATGGCAAGGAAATATCTAGAAACATGGGCATGGGAGGCCTTAGAGACAACTTTCTAGCATCTATTAAATTATTTTTAGCTCTGACTGCATAGTCATATGCCTCTGGCAGAGTCTGACCTCCAAGTGACTGAATCATAATAGATATGTCTGAATTTAAAGCCTTAAGATAGAAAACTATAGCCATACCTGGTAATGGTATAGCTATAGTGGGGATTCTTTCCCAAGTCTTTTGAAATATGGAATTGAAGTCAATCATTGCTTCTCGTAGTGCCCTTTGGATGGTAATCATTTGTTGTAATAAAGAAGACTTATCACCCTTCTCTTCAAATCTTTCAAAGAAAAGATCTCTGAGCTGATCCCATGTCGATATGGTATTTGGGGTCAAAGATTGATACCATTCTAGAGCCTTCCCTTTAAAATAAGCTACTAATAATCTTATGGCCGCATTTTGCTATGTGACAACATGTATAGCACAAACATCTGATACATCCTTCAGATGTTCTTCAGGTGTTTTAAAATCTTGCCCACTAAATTTGGGCAGAGATTTCAAGGCATTGACTAGGCTAGGGTCCCAAGTGACTGGTGGTATTGGAAGAATCAAAGGACTACCAATGTTCCAACTTGCATAATTTCTTGGGGGTATAGGGGCTCCCATATTTGCTCTTGGTATTGGTATAAACTGGTTGACTCTTCTTCTAGGACTAGTTACCAAAGGTGGCAAAAGAATACCTAGATTTACAGTAGACTAAGATCTGGTTACTAGTCTATAGCTCTGACTCCTCGTAGCTCTCTGGTTCATACGATCTTGAAAAAAACTTCAATATAGTGTCACACTGGGCATGCCAAAGACTATTGGTGTTTTTAATTGTGCTTGTTTCTAACACCAACAATGAGAAGTTTCAAGATATGGGACTTGTGACTTGAAACAACCTCTAGATTTTTAAGAAGCTGGTCTCTTCTTTATATCAAGTGTATACTGGGAAAAGGGATAGGAATTTTAATAAAAACACAAATGTAAGAAAGAAAATCTAACTATGGTGATGTGCCCGAATGTAATTCAACCTTAATCCTGAGCACAGTGAGACTATATGTAAGATTCAATTACATTTAAGAGCAAACAAGGCATGATCAATGTAAAAGATGAAAACAATAGACATAGAGGATCACAACATAGACTACTTTTGTAGTGATACATAAAATATCAAAAAAGGCACAGGGTTCAATCTTCTTATTTGAATTCTCTAGTCACATACGAGGCACAAAAACATGCACATTTACATAAAATTTCCAACTCAAGAAAATGAAACAAAGGCAAATGATATTCCTAATCACAGCTCTAGAAAGTCTAAAACTCTTGACAACATAGCCTAGACTAATTTTGTAATGACACAAAAAATATCAACAAATGCATATGATTCAATCTTATTATTAATTCTCCAATCACATAAGAGGCACAGAAACATGCACAGTTACATAAACTTTCCAACTTAAGAAAATGGAACAAAGGCAAATGATATTCCTAATCACAGCTCTAGAAAGTCTAAACTCTTGACAATAATTCTCTCAAAAAATTCTCTCTGATAGCTCCTTTACTTTTGGTGATCTCTACACCCTTATTTATAGACTTGGATTCACTCTATATTGCATGCGTGTTTCCAATCTAACGGCCCAACTAAAATCTAACCAAACTAGAAGTGTCTAACATAAGATATTGCTTAGATTCTAAAATGCTTTATCTTCCAGTAGTTCATTAGCTGAAATAGATCACAGGATGCTCCCTTCTTTTAAATGGAAGAGGCCACTTGGCCAATTCCTTGAAAACCTTCTTATTACCAGAGAATGACACTTGGCATGTTCCAAAATACTTACTGAAGACACGCGGAACTTTCTGCGTAACTTATACTCTTTTGTGTCTTTGCTCAGGAGTGTTCCACCTTTGACACCTGTCACAATCCACTTTTTTGAAACTTTAATAACTTAAACAGAAAAATAAGACCCATAGTGTTTCTCACCCTAGCAACTTTTAAAAGGCATAGGGACAGGTGGTGATTTCTGCTTGCCTCAACAAAAGACACGTGGCAATCTCCACTTTACTTAACTAGGAATATGTGGCAATCTCTACTGCTTTTAGCTATCTTTTGAGAAACTAGCGGAAGGTGACATGTGCTGGTCTCCACTTTACTCTATTTATATTATAGAAATAATTAGGCCTCATTTCATATTTACATAGACAGCGACACCTGGCGGCTTCCACTTGCTTCAGAAAAAAACCTGAGACCCACCATAGTCTTTGCTATATCGGTGAAGCAAAATGAAGATAATTTGGATCTCGACATGTGGTGGCTTCTGATTTACTTAGCTGGGATACATGGTGTCTTTCGTTGCTTTTAGAAAAGCAAATCGAAACCTTTTGTGGTTACCACTTGGCACTTTTTGCTTGATCCTAATACTTAGCTTATTGAAACATTTCGCTAAAAAGAGATTTGAAATGTGGATGTCGATATGAAACATGGATTTTGACACTTGTTGCATTCCACTGAGTTGCTATGGGACACGTGGCATGTTCTGCAACCTTATTGAAATTATGAAAAGTGCCTCAAAAAATGACACTTGGCAGCGTCTGCTTTACTTAAATGCTTAGAGAAAAATGAATCAAAAGCAAATTAGAGCCCGCACTCTGTTTCAAAACTTCACCGTCTCTAACCAAAGTATGTGGGGACAACGATCTGGATCACGTGCTACTAAAAATCAGAATGAAATGTAGAATATTTTTTACTCTACATTGTATACATATCTGTACATACTTTATTATGTGAATTTTGGACTAATTTTGAAATCTATGTCTTTTCATATATACACTCAGTTAAGTTTTTATTATGATTGAGATTTTAAATCCATCGACTAAGTTTATGAATTTATTGAATTATGTTTCCAAAATAATGAAAATGGTAAAAAGTAGATGGCTAAGTTTGAATATATAACTGTATATATTTTGTTTATACCAATCATGAAATTTTGAGTATAAATAGACAAAGTACTACAATATTTGGGTTTTTTTATATTGTGAATAATTGTGATGAAATCATAAAGTTTGAATGTATACCTATAGTATACGTGATACTTTAAGATCATGGATATTATATTTATATACTTAGAGTATACCATATTAAAGCATGCATATTCAAACTATCGATTGAATACGTTATAATATATAAAATTGAGTGTTTAAATGTGTACATAAATATATGGTATATATGAGATTTTTCAACTAAGTTACAAATCTAAAACTTATATACCATATATAGATGTACATATCCTATTCAATACTTATAACCATTACTTGTATAGAAAATAATTATGGGTGATTTTGCTATGTGTTTTGGCTTGAAATAACTTTTAAATATGTGGTGTTTATGATTTAATACAAATCATATTAAGTTATGCTATCATTTAGTTAACTTATAGATATATTCAAGAGATATGAATATAAGGAAATAAGTTGTTGATTTATGTTATTTAGATGGATGAAATAACATTTATAGTTACATGTTAATATTCTGTAATTTGATGTCTAAATATACTTCATACCTGGATGGTATGATTTCTATTGAGGACTGTTTTTCTATCTCTTTATTATTTAGTAATAAATAGATGTATTGGATTCATTACATGTCATTTGATAGACTAAATGAATTTATTTGATATTTCCTTAATTAGCATATATGTATCTACTTATAGGGAATATTCTGTTTGAATATGTTGGTTTTTATATTTTTTATATATAGACGAAGTCTCACATTAATGACCCTAAATAAGTAGTGTGATGGATTCCACTCACTTAATTAGTGCCACTAATGCGTAGATCAGGCATAATATGATTGAGTGGTGTGTATGAAATTGTCTGATCCTAGAGATCAATAACAATATGAAAACATTAGCCAAAGTAATGTTTATAGTTAAATATTATCATTTCATGTATTTTATTTAGTTTACATGTTTGAACGATATCATATTAGAATGGGTTTATTTATGGTATACATCATGTATTAGTTATCTTACAGTATAGGGGTTCTAATTTTTCACTCTAGATTCTCACATCATCATTATCTACCCATCCATGAAGGGACGGTCATTTCATAGTTGGGAGATAGTACATGGGATTGATGGTCAGTGGTTGCTATGGAAAAGCACTCAGATGATGCTCTCCCTCTTTGTAACTATACTACACTAGAGATTACACTTGAGGTTACTTATGGATACTATGAGTTTGTTGAGAATCACATGCTCTATGGAGATTTGTATATTATATATCATTATTGAGACATTTATTATTGATTAAACTATACTTTTTATTCATATGAACAATTACAATAGTTGGTTGTAAAGTTGTATCAGCCATGGCTAAATTTGTAATAATACTTTTATGAATTAAATGTAATCAACATTGTACTTGTTCTTGATATATTATTTTTATGATGATATTTACTTAAAAAGATTAGTTATAGACCTTTATAAGGTTAATAAAAATAATGTATTTAGTTAAAGATCACACTATGTATGTTTATTCATGATGAAATATGTTAAGTTGAATTTGTGTAATTAATTAAAAAAATCACCCTATTATAGTAAAATTCAGTGGGGTTGTTACAAGGCATATGCTTGGCTTGATATAAGCTTAAAGGGCTTGGTGATATTAAACACAATGTTAACCAATATCCTCCAATCATTTTCATAGCTAGTTCACTCTCCAAAATAAAAAATACTTACTCATAACACATCTACAAGTTTGAAGTACTGAAGGAGTAACCCAAGGGTTATATTTTATAAGTTACAAGCTATATCACTATTTTACTTATTTATCATGAATTTCATGATTCACATACAAGCCAATACATAGGGAGAACTATATAAGTTTGAGGTCCTTTTTAGAGTATTGGTTATGTAGGTAATGCTCATTGATAGAGGGGTACTTGGGGTAGCTCGACATTATGTGCCAACTAACCCATTTTTATCACATCCAATATGAAGATGTAGGACTAAGGCTTTACTATTTGATAAGGAGTGATAGTCCATGACCCAGATCTAAATTCATCAGAGCAAAGATGATGTAGAACTTAGAAGCATCTAGGTGATTTTATCTAGTTTCAGTAGGTATTCCATACTAGACACCTACATTTGAGTTAGACAGTAGCATTGACATAACCATCCTAGGTTGATGTAAGTGTCTAAACCTATAGAGGTCAAATTTATAGAATCAAAAAATGATTGTAAAATATAAATCTAGATCTATATTAGCATTAACACCAACTAAGTATCTTATTTACATTATCTAACATAATTTTACTTTCTCTTTAGCATCTCAACATAATACATTTAGTATGTGTTCTATTTTATCTTCTCAATTAATTAGTTTGAGTTAAATATAGTCTACCATCCTTTTCCTTAGGTTATCTCTTCCCCCTTTAACCCTAGATTCCCCATATCTATATTTTAGTGTTAAATAACATCAAACAGATAAGATAACTATATAATATGTGAATATATCATGTAAGATATAGAAGAAACATGTCTAGGTAAATATATCATTAAAGTGTATAAAATGTGATCACATCAAGAACTAAGATGCATGATATAGATCATATAAATGTCTAGATAGTAACAATATAAACTCAACAAGTAATCAAGCATACACACAAGAGCACTCAAAATTAAATCAAAAGACAATGGTCCAAGGATAACTCAAACAAGAAGAATGTTCAAATGTTGCATAATCAAAGGGATATGACTTAGACAAATGCCCAAAAGGAAAATAATGACATATTAAAATGGGAAAACAACAAATAATGACATATTCAAATGTCAAAATAGGTAAACATAGGAAATGGGGTCACAATCAATGGAACATGTTAAAATTCTAAAAAAATCAAGGAAAGACACTCAAGGAAGTGAATAAATTAAAAACATAAAACATAAGCAACCGACATCAACATATCATACTAGTCCCTCGATATACGTGTTAGCAAAAATTTTAAGTACATAACATATCGGGTACATTGTGAAAGATATAAGCATTGCTAAAAACATGTGTAAGTATATAATATCAAGCATGATAATGGAAAATGATCATATAATAATAACCTAGGTATCACATGCCTGGGTATGCTGGTATCACACTAAAAAAATACATAAAACATATGATTGTATATAGAAATAAATGATATGTTTACCAACATGGAACCAAAAACATTGATACTAAAGATCTAATAAGATATGGAAATGATAAATATTTTTGGATTTATTATTTTTTGGTATTTTTTAATTTATTTGAATGCTTTTAGAATTTTTAGTATATTTATAAAAATTGTATCAAATATCCAATGATATCAATATGAGGATGATAATATGAAAGGAGTGGAAGATCTATAACCTTTTTTGAATGATATGTTCCATATGTGTGCATAGTAGAATCAGAAAGTGTATCATGTGCTTTTGGTAAGTTTGTGATTGTTGTCTTTACTTGAGAGATATTTTCCTTCATTACTTGTAACCATGGGTTTATTATTTTTGCATTATATTTAGTTAAAAATGGATTGATATACAGTATAATAGAGCATGATTCTGATCCAAGTGTGACATTACATTGGATAAAGCACACACACAAATCAGATGCAATAGTTTTATTCATGTGTTCCATGGTATATCCCAGAGATGTAAAGAATTTTTAGGCATATATTGAATTCACATTTTGGGTAAATTATGATATTTTTACCTTTCTTACCATTTATGTAAGGTTCAATGGTTTTATTCTTTAAGGAATGATTGATAATTACTTCATATAAAGGAACACATTTTACATTATCCTTTGGATGCATTTATTGTTCTTTATGGACATGTTAATGTTAAATTTCAAACCCCTTTCTAAATTTTTTCACCTAATTAAAATTTTGTTGTACTTGTTTTGATTTCTTGGCAAAGGCCATCTTGTATTTTTTGACTATGATACTCATTTTTAGCATGTTTGAATTTGTCTTTCTTGATTGTCATGACTATAGTTTAAGTGATATTTTCAATGTTCTCATTAATCTATATGCATGGGTTTTGTATTGGTTCATGACTTGAGAATGTGGTAGTATTTTTTTTTAAATTGGCAATGTAGAATGAAATGTGACTATTACGAACTAACATAATCTAAATATTATTGTTAAGATCAAATATCACCAGCTGGACATAAGAATCATCAAGTCATGATAGACTTTTGGCAGCTAATAATGAGAAATGGATGACAAGGTTAATAACAAGTTTCTATATGGTGGCGTTTAACATGCAAAGTGAACTTCATATCACTTTATGATCCACTTTGTATCTTAATATGAAAATCAAATTATAGGAGACATAAGGTATGAATTTTAATTTCATATTTTAGTTGATCTCTAAGGCAATTTTAAACTTCTTAAGTTTATTATTGCATGACAAGTTTAATTAAAAGTTGCATTACAATCTCCTTAAGGATAACTACCCATAATGGCAATTGGTGTTAGTGGTAAGATATTCACATAGAAACTTGTAAGGTGATTTTTTAAAATTTTGGTCATGCAAACTGTAGTCATATTGAATGTCCAAATTGGTAGTTTGAGTGTGGCTTGTGACATCCCATCCATAGGTCCTCTTTGCATGCTCTAGTGACCCTTTTAGACACCTTTGTGCTAATTGTCACTCATCTATATCCTTCTAAACTATTATTATATATTTTTCAAACTTGATCCCCTAGGTCCCAAGCCTATAGGACAAGAGTGCCATAACTGGACTATAACACGATACCCTAGGGTGTCCTATTTTTGGTGCTCCTATCCAATTGTAATTTGATCTCTAATGATTATTTTTATTTGATTCCTATCCTTTATCATGTTTTCCTAACATGAATACATCTAAACCATGACCAATAGTTCCCTATAAAATCCCATCTAAAGGTAATTTACAAGGGAGGTGACAAATATTACAAAGTAAGCAAGAATACAAGCAAACTATTAAGGCAAATTTCCCTATTCTCTGCATACAGTCACCCAACACAACTGCAAACACATTCAAACTCTCATACCAGTCCCTAGTCACCTCAAGCACTCAAAATTTATCATTATTTCATCTATATAACACTATCAAAAAAATCACATTAGGTGGAAAAACTACATATGGCTTGATCTCTCTTCAGAGTATTGGTATGTAGGCAAGGTGCTCACACAAAGGGTGTGGATCACATGTTCAATGCATCTTAAACACACTAACCCCACATCTTTCTCAAGTTTTATCAATCAAAATGAAGGTATAGAGTTTTTAATATTAAATTAGCTCTATAAGGAGCTTCATCAACATTCAACACTCAAGATTTCAATGATGGGCTCACACAGGAACAATGTAAAGAACCTAGAAAATTTAGGTCTCTATGACTAGTTTAGACAACAATGGTAGGAGTGGACAACAATTTTGGACCTTAAAGTGTCCTATTTTTAGTGCTCCTATCCTTTCATAAAATGAAATCTAGATTCTGATTTATGACACTATCCCAGTCCTACACAACTAGTTTCATACCCTATCTTAGCTGTCTCAACCTATTTCAAGATAAGTTATATTTTCTCATTATTGTTATTTTTAGAAAGGTTTAAAAGATAAATAAAATAGACAAATAAGGGATGTAATTATTGTAATATTATTTATTGATTTATCTATCCAGGCCCTTGACTAAAATATGAATAAAAATCTATTATTCCTAAAAAAGTTAAATCATTTGGTGAACTCGACTTCATTTGTGCATAAAAACCCTAGAAACTCTAGGGAAAATTTCTTGATTATTTTTCAATATTTTTTTGATTTTTCCTAAATATTTAAATCATAATTTCACATTAAATTTTTAAAAAATTTACCATAGTAATTTTAAAAATCATTTATTCCAAACTCTAGTTGTATTTACTAGGTCCCTTTGTACAAAAAAACCCTAGAAACCCTAGGGAAAATTCCTTCTGATTTTTCTAGTATTTTTATAATTTTTCCTAAATATTTAAATCAAAATTGCACATTTAATTTATTTAAAAATTTACATAATAATTTTGAAAATCATTTTATTCCAAACCCTAGTTGCATATACTAGGTCCCTTTGTCTATTTGAGGTATTAACTTACATTTTAATCAGATTTCACATATAAAATCAAAAATGAATTTCATTTATTTCATAACATTTAATACAAATAATAAGGAGTCCATACTTAGTCCTCTCATGGATATGAATGATGGAGTCTACTATATGTTAATGCAAAGCTTCATTCTTTCCCTTTCATGTTTACTTTTTATAATATGGGATGATATTAATAAATTCAGTGCTAAACATGTTAAGATACATCTTGCCTCACTTCCCTTGGAGCCTCTATCCCATATCGATTTATGTTGCATGGTCCATTTTAATCTTCCAAAAGTAACTACCCATTATCATAGAGCCTAGTTGACACCCTTTGTATCTCCACCACCTTGACCTATTGATTACCTACACTCTCCTCTTGTAACCACTACTAGTCCTATATGGCTAGTAGATAATGCGGTTAGAGTTGTTACTCAACATGCCACCGTGCCTCCCCTACTTAGTTAGGAACCTTTCCACCCTCCTATTCCCTCCCATCCCAATCCAACCCACATACATAGGTAGATCTGCATAGGGCATATGATATTATTGATCAGTTGAGAAACACACCATCTAAGATTTCCATGTTAGAACTGCTTTAGAAAGCTAATGTGTTCAAGAACATTATTTATCAGGCACTCACTCAAAATTTTATGCCCATTTATTCAAATACTTCTTATTTTGAATCAATGGTCAACACATTAAAAATTATAGAAGATTTTATTTCTTTTGATCGTGAGGACATACCTTCTTAGATAACTATTGATCAAAACTTACCAATGTTCATACAAGCTCAAGTCAAAACTAGTGAAATTAAGAGAGTTCTAGTTGATAGTGGTTCTAGACATAATATATGTAATAGTACATTTTTATAGACCATGGACATAGATATGGCATCCATAAAAAATTCATATAAGAACATTATAGGGTTTGATCATATATCATGATAGACATTAGGCACCATTACTTTGGATATCATGGTAGGGACCAAAACCCTTTCTACATAGTTCCAGGTCATGTTAGGTCCTATTCATTATAATATTTTACTTGGATGACCTTGGATACATGCTATGGGGGTAGTTCCTTCCACTCTTCATCCATGTCTTAAGTTTTTCTATGAAGGATACATATACACATGCCCACCAGATAATCAACCATTCAAATATTGTAGAATTATAGAGTCATCTTTGATTATTTCACGAAATGGGACACCTCATATCATAGTTCAGTCACCACCTCATCACATTTCTCTTGAAAAGATACATATATATGAGTTTAGAGTGACTATCATATCTCACACTCCACTTGTAGCTGTTTCCTTAGCTCCAAATACTCAGCCAGTTATAACAGCTTCAACCATTCCAACTACTCCATTAGTCACAGTTCATACACTTATTATAATCACATAATCATTGACAATAGTTATAGTAGTACTAGTTGACTCTATAAATACAAATCCTCCAACAATCATAGGTACTTCATTAGTTATAGATAATCTCATAGCACCACTATCTTTTACTACCATAGTTGATGAGAATCCCATATCATAGTTATCCCTTGTGGTAAATTCTAAGTTACCATATGTGCATGATGTTGATACAATTCCTAGGCTACTTTAGATGATCATACAACAACCACACTCATAAATGACTATTTGTGTGGAATGAGCTTTACACTAGTTGGCCTAGGAGAGTATCGAGACGACTCTAGAGCCCTCATCACACATCTTACATCACTCCTAGCATCCTCTACCACACTCTTTGGATATATTACACATTTACAGCCAAAAATAGATCACTTGGTACATAAAATTCACATGGTTACCTATATGGATATAGATCTAGTCATTTAGATTTAGGTAGGTAGCACATAACATCAGCCATAGATTATGCTACAAATGTTACTTGATTATGGATTAATCACACTATCTACAATATGACACAGATCTATTAATAGGTTATCATAGTAGGATGATCACCAATTTTTTCCCTTTCACATAATCATAGGACATGACACTGATTCATGTATAATTTTACAACAAAGATTAGATAAACTATAGGTTTAGGGTACTATTCAGATTACATCACCACCTGCACCAACTTTACCACTTCCAACAAAGTTATCTACTACTAGAGCTAAACATATCAGAGGAGAATCAACATCTTCACCACTAGAGAAACCTTTAGTTTTCCTTTGATATGATGACACCATTATGAGTGATATATCTATGCCCACACAAAGATCACATATCTTATTGACACTTGAAAAGATAACCATTATGTATATAGAGTCTATGGTATATGATGATACTTATGAAGTTGATCTTGAGGCATTTGATGATGGTTGTGATCCCTTCTTCCATCTTTATCCCTAGTGGGATCCATCCTTGAAACCTTTACCTCCTCTAGCCTAGTCTTTTACATCATTTGTGTACATATTGATTTATTCATATGCTTGTACATAGTTTCTTTTCATCTTACTTGTACATAGTTTTTGAAATTACATGTACATCACTTATTTTCAATTACATGTCCATAGTTTCCTTATGATTTCTTGTACATATATTATTTAAAAAATACAAAAACATTCAAATATTCCAAAATACAAAAACATTCAAATATTCCAAAATACTAAAAAGATTTAAATAAACCAAAAACACCAAAAATATTTCAACTATATACATCATCCATGTTTTACATTTCTACAACCATTCTAGACTTAAATTTTGCTATTCTATGCTAGTGTTTATCAATTTATCTACATTACCATGCTTCACTTGATTTTATTTGAGTGTGTGCAGTGATACCTAGCTCCTTGATTGCTTCACTCAACCCATTGAGGGGGCATCCTACTTCTACATTTGAGACATACATTGACATATCTATCCACTAGGGGCATCTTTTACATGACTACACTATCTAGGTTATGTCATTCCTACACCACACACTCTATTTATTATGTTGATGTACATTAATTACTAGCTTACATAGATTATTTTATTGACACTCACTAGTTTATAGCACTTGCGTATTTCTTAGCATCTACCTAGTCTTGTAATACATGTCTTTCATACTTTCACTTCTTGCTTTGATTAGTTAGATTAGATTGTATTTCTAGAATTTACATGATTTACTTTCTTGATTTGTGTAGCTAGATGTGATTGCATTTATCAGTTCTTATTTTTTATCTTATGTGTATCTTAGGACATTTTCCAATGTCCTTTATTTGTACTCTTCTATGTACCTGTGGCCCTCATGCCAATCTTGTTTTCAATTGTATGTGTATGTGGGACTTTTAACATGCCTTGTATGCTTGATTTTTGAATTGAGTGACATGTGCCCATGTCCCTTGTTTGTTTGGCCCCTTAGCCACTTTTGTACACTTCTTGCTCTTGCCTTGTGTGCTTGCTTTCTTGTTGCTTCTCAATTATTTATAATGCCATGAGCCACATCATGCATTATCATGCTTTCTTGGATGCCATGATGGGAACCATGCTCCATCCCTCCTTGAAAAGTAACAACTAACCAAATTTATAATTTCAATTCAATACATTGCACATGCTATTATATTGTTACATCTATCTAGGCATACCTCTATTGATCTAACAATCTTTAATATAAACTATGCTATATCTTGAGATATATTTTTGATTATCATTACTATATCATGTATTTCACAACATAACACACTTGTATGGATCTTTATTTTTAGGTTAGTCATTGCAGGGTATTCATTCCTACCCTTAGAAGAGAGGGAAACAAACAAGGGTTTTGTCACAGAGATTAGAGCCCATTTACTAGTCAAAAAATTAGGTTTCAAAGCACTCAAAACAACAATCAAAGACCAAACCAAGTAAAACAAACCAAAAACATAGTGACTATTATAGAATAGTCATGAAAAATAGCAAAGGATAAGAGTGTTAGACTTAGACTGTAAAAATGGACATCGAGATGTCCTATTTTTGGTGCTCATGCCTAAATAGAAAAAACTAGATTTTTTAGAAATATATAAAAAGGTAAGTTCAATTATAATTTTGTTAGCTATTGTTAAATTTAGATTAGATAGTTTTAATACAATTTTTTTCAGAGAATCTAGATATAGGGGGCATCACATGATGAATCTCACTTCCAGTTTTAGATTAGGCAGTTGGTATAACTTTCAAATCAGAATCCATGTTACATACATCAGTGATTAGAGGTAATGTGTGCAACACATTTGCCTTCTCTTCTTTCTAGTTCATTGCATTACCTAGGTATTCTTAACAATTGTGTGCCTTATTCCATATGTAGGTGGTTGGCATCATTTAAAAGTGTCTTTCATTTAAGCTTAGTTCTTAGTTTTGGAGTGGGTTTCGTACAAGCCTAATCTTCACCTCTTGAAGTGGCAAAGATTGGCCTAGTTTCTAGTACACATTTGGCTATCCATGCCACCTTGTCAGATTATAGAGCATTCATGGGCTTAAAAATCCATCTCATATGATACATATCTAGAATAATGAAGGTCTAGGGTTTTGAATATTAAATCAAATCTACAAAGAGCTCCATTGACATTCAACATTCAAGATTTCATAGGCGGTCTCACGTGGGAACAATGCAAAGAATCAAGAAAATTTAGGTCTCTTTGACTAGTTTAGATAATAGTGGCAAGAGTGGACAATAGAATTAGACCCTAAAGTGTCCTATTTTTGGTGCTCCTATCCTTTCACTGAATGAAATCTAGATTCTAATTTACGACACTATCCCAGTCCTACATAGCTAGTTTTAGATCTTATCTCAGCCGTCTTAACCTATTTTAAGATAAGTTATATTTTTTCCCTTATTTATTTCTAATTTTAGAAAGGTTTCAAAGACAAATAAATTATACAAATCAAGATTATAATTATTAAAATATTATCTACTGATTTATTAATCTATGCCCTTAACTAAAATAGGAATACAACTCCATTATTCCCAAAAAAGTTAAATCACAAACCTATAGACTTTAAACACCATATTGCATGATTTATTTTGAATTGAATATTTGAGAGAGTGTTTTTTATTAAATGGGAATATGGTGATGTGATTTAGAAATCAAGTTTGGCCTAAAATTTCTATTGCAACACACCCAAAACTATATATTAAAATATATTTTGTTGTACATGTCATTAAATATGCATCATTTTGGACCTAAGTTAGTCTCAACACTCAAATAGATGCAGTTTGGGTCATATGTTTATCCAAATTAGAAGCTTTTTAGTCTAAATAACTTTTACATAGGAATTTAAATTACCTCCTCTAAATTTATAAGGTCCCATCGACATAAATAAGGTACATTCATTTATTTTGGAATTAAATGATAGTTAACTGCATCGAAGAATGAATTTTAGGTTTTGTGTGGTTTGAAATTTTTAGTTTTGGGGTGAAATGAACCCACAAAGGCAAAGCCATGGCTGTAAGAAGAATGGAGTTTTCAATTTTGGGTCACTGGTTTGTATTACATAGTAGTGGTGCCATAGAAATACCCTCTCTAAGCGTAGGAGAGTCTTCTAAAGCTCACTCAGGCAACTTTTAGTTTCTTTATGCAAGTTTGGTGTTTCAATTTATTGTCTTTTGTGGCTAAAAAGTCTAGTTGAAACCATTTTTTGAATGCACAAATTTCTTTCAGTATTTGTCACATCTAAAGGTTTGTATGTCATCTCACACAACAAGATTTGATTTTTGAAAATATTTTCAGTCAATATACTAGAGTAGGTCAATTTTGGGCTATATTTCTAATTTCTAGGTTGATTTTCACAAATACATGACCTTGGCTCAATTTTTGGCCAATATATAAGGTATTTTTGGGATAGCTCTAGTTTCTTGATTTTTGGGTCCATTAGACTGATATTTTATCTTTTAGCTTGCTGGAATTTATGTTTTATATGGTAGAAAATAAGATTGCTTTAGTATTTATTTAATACCATGAATGTACAGATCATTACTCTATTTTAGATATGCATGTGGACTATCTCTTAATTCCCCTAACATATTTTATTTGTGAGATATCATTGGAAATGAAAATGCTTCTAAAATTAGATATGGTTTTAGTTTTATCTGAGGAGTATTTGATGCTATAGAAATATTTAGGTACCCTTTAAAATTGATAAAAAAGGAAGTAAACCATTGCTTTTGTGTACATTTTCAAGCTGAAGAATGAGATTTTGGTTTTGTTGAAATGAATTATTAGTTTTATGATTTTTCAGAGATCGGTTTTATTGAAATTTTGGGCAGAAGATGAGATGAAAATACATGATGTAACTCTTAGTTTTCATTTGCAAACATGCTCTACTTGAAAGGAGAAAATACATGGTTATATTGAGCATAAAATCATGATTTTTTTTAAAGAATATTCCATTTTTTGAAAGCCTTATACTGTGGAAAACTTCATTTTTTATTATACACAAAATTTTTTACTATGTTAAATTTGACATCCAAGTGACCGTCACTGCAACCAAAAAGAAACCAGTATGATGGCCATTTGAATGTAAATTTTAATCCTATTGGAAAACATAGTAAAATGATATTTTTGAGAAAAATAAAAGTTGCTGAGTGTTAATGTTGGTTTCATTTTTCATAATCTTCGGTAATATTTTTTTGGGTAAAATCTTGAGGCTGAATAGACAACATTTTCAGTTTTGATCATGTTGGCATTTTGAGTTTGATACAACATGGCTTGAATAGAAAATGAATGGATTATTTGATAATGTGGCAAAGAAAATAAATAAATAAAGTATTGCATAATTCTTATTGTCTTTTGTGCTTGTTGTGTTTACTGCCTGATGAATACACTTGTGTGATAAAGTGTCTAAATTAGAGAAGATGGTTTAAATGTAGAACAAGATTATGGGATTCAGAAGTCGATTGGGTCAGATGGTGGTGTTTGTATTTTGAATGACACAATAATTGAGTTTAAGTGATTTTTGACTCTCAGTGATTGGTTAAACACATCTAGAATTTGGTTGTCACTTGATCAAGCTTTTGTGTTTATTGTGACAGTTGTTGAAACAAGTGTAATGTGAAGATTCTAAAGGCATGTTGTGGATTGGTTAATGCTATTTTTTATTTGTATTTTTTAGAAATTTATTGTCAAATTATTTTATTTCAATCATGTATGATTTATTTAAATATGTTGAATGTGTATTTTGAGTCATTTAATATGATGGCCCCCCACCCACATGTCAAGTGAAAGTCGATCTTATTTTGTTAATTTGTTTAAAAAATATTCTATAAATTTCATTTTATGAACTTTGATTATATTAGAAATTTATTTAATTTCATTTTATATAACTTAAGTGACCTTATAAACCTAACTTAAAATGTTAGTTATCAAACTAACTAACTAACTACCTGAGAAGGTTATAAAAGAAGAAGACTTGTTCATTTCAAAGGAGGGAAAGAATATAACAGGTAACAACAAATACTTCTTGGATTTCACTCATTATTCACATTCGATTTATAAGTATTTGAGATGGTTCCTTACTTTTAGAAGATCGATCATCATGTTTTATGATGACCTAGTCCATGCTTGCATAAAACAGGTATATCTAGGTTTAATTTATATTTATTTACAATTATCTGATTTTTATGTGAAAATTAATATTTAATGAATGCAAAATGCATTAATATGTGTGAAGACCATGATTGGGCTGATACCAATGAATACTCCACGTCATGCATGGTAGAATGATGACTTCATTTATGCTGTAGTGTTCTCTTTTTTACTTATCTCTCATGCAAATATATTTTTATCAATAAAAATATGTTCTTGTTCTATCCTCTAATTTTATTTGTCAAAATCAATCTAGCCTGCACCTTCAAACACTTGTACTTTATTAGATAATTTCTTTTCTAGTTCTTGGTTAGTTAGTTGTCTTTTATGTTTATTGTTCATAGTTAATTGGTTTACTATTACTGTTACTAGTTAGTTTAGTTTTATTTTTTGTTAATTAGTTTCCTTTCATAGCTTAGCTTTCTTTTCTTGTATTAGTTTTCTTTCGTATCATATTTTTTTGCTTTTATCTTTCTGCTATCTAGATGTCTACAACCTTGTTATTTTTGAAAGAATTGCTTGTATATATCTTCATACACAAATTAGAACATTACCTTATGATAAATGAATAAACACTTGAAGCATTCATGTGATTTTAACTTGTTAGATTATAGTCCTTTTGTCTCTCAACATTTATTTTTGGAATCATATCTTCTTTCAATAATGATAAACCTCTACTGAACATTTAAACTGAAACCTTCTCCTCTTCAAAACGTATTTGAAACCCAGATCTCAGTCAAGTTCATTATTTAAACATTGAAATTGGCTCATCTAAAAACCAAAATTATATCTTGTACTAATCCTTTCAGTCATAGGACCCTCACAATTAAACTATTCTGATTCCAACTTAACCTTTGTGATAGGTGAAAGGGGTGATTCATTGGCACGATAGTTTTTAGCATCAAAAAATTTGGTGACTTCATTGGAGATAATGAAATTTATTTTTGTTTTGGTTGATTTTTTATTTTCAATGATATGAGTTGGTCACTAGTTTTAATCATGGATATTTCCATATTCATTGGTTGTCATGAAATTAAAGCTTTATTCATTGATTTGTTTCATGTAGCTTCATTACTAGGTTTAAATTCACATGATGTTCTAAGATTCAAAATGGAGTATATCCAATGTTATAAACCTAGGTTTGTTTGAAATTTTTAGAAGGTGAGTCATTTGAAAGATTTTCACAATGTTTTTTCTTGGATTTTATCAAAAATCCACGTTCTTCTAGACTAGGAATAAATCTTGCCCTTATGCTATGGATGAAATTACTGCCCTTACCCTATAGGACAATTACCATGTAACAAAAATCATTTATGAATCAATTTTTGCAAAGTCATGATTTAAATTCAATGCCTATTCTATATCAAAATCCCATTTTAGGCCTGAATATTAATTAGTCTTGTTTGTCTCATGAGATTAATCTTTCATTTCTAGAAAGGATGAAGTTAAAAAGTAATCCACATGAGAATAATCCACATAAAAAATAGTCATATTTGTTGCATGAGAAAGATGATTCTCAAGTTTCAAATGAGATCTCTAAGTCTATTTGGTAGAAATTTGAATTTTCATGTAATTTTAATGAAAGCATTCCAAATCAACCTTCATGTGATGATCAAATTGAAGAAAAAATGACTTCTATTGAAGTAGATCTCCCTGAATCTTGTTTTAAACATCAAAAGTTTGTTCTAACTAATGATTTTTATCTATATGCTTCAAAATATACTTCATTCTCATACTTTGACTCAAAATTGGGAGATTTATTTGATTCTGATGCAACATCAGATTGTATTATTAGCAATAAGATTGATAACCTTTATGATTTTATTGTTGTTTATAATGCATTCAATTTTTTTGAAATTCATTCTAACAAGACTTTAAAAAACTTACCTAGATAAATTGATGGTTTTCATCATCTAGATATGAAGGTAAGTGTGATCAAATATGAAATTATGAATGATTTAAGTAATTCTAGTTTAGAACCTACCTTGCTAGGTGATGTCAGTGATTTAAATAAGAAGTGTGTGCCTTTATATAAATATTTTGACATTTAATCTTGTTTTAGAACTAGACATAATGACCTAAATCCCTCAAAATAACCTGTGTTCATACCTGAAATGCATTTTTATAACCCATGTTTTGATTTTGAAGATTTTCATGTATGTGGAAATCCTCATTTTATCTCAGATTTTTCAAATTCTATTCAAAGTGAGATTAGTCATATACATTTGATATCAAAACTAAAATTTTTGAAACTCATAAGGGAAATGAAGTTAACTTGAATGTGAAAGGGTTAACAAGAAGCCATGTTTTACTTGAAGACTTATGCACACCAACAGATCTTTTAGATATAAATTATTCATTCCTTAAAAAATAAAAAAATTAGTAGGTAAAAAGCTCAAATGTCAATGTCAATCTATCAATACATGTTTTTATCATGCCTCCTTTAGGTTACCTAGTTGTTCTGAAGTCCATGTCACCAAGTTCCAACGAAAATCATGTTGAATACAACAAAATTGTTTGGATTTTCTTTTTGATTATTGACTCACACATTTCTTTCATATTATTGAGTTAATATCAAATTTATATTGTTCTACATGATGTCTTACAATGGATAATTTTTGACAATGGTTAGCTTTGTCATCTTTCTTTGATGTAAATAGTCTATTTTTGGTGTTTGTTTCCTTCTTATGCTTGTTCCTTTTTTTTCTTTTTTTCTTTTTTTCTTTTTGTTTTCATTCCCATGTGTTTTGTCCTTGTAGCTATTAGAATCATCATGGTATGTTCATTGGTATTGGAAAAAAAATAGATTCTCACATATATGGGTAAGTTCTCTTTTATTCAAATAGTAGATTTTCATATTTTAATCATTTAATCTTTAATACGTATAAGCAAACTAGGAAATCTGTTAGATGCAACAATGCTTACTTTTAGATTTAGTGATGTGAGACTTTTGTAGACATAACCATCCAGACCTCACTTCTTAGTTGATTCTTTTCCCTTTCTTCATGCCATGTTAGCTATAAAATTCATCCCTGACAGTAAAAAAATCATCATAAGGGGTCCACACGTAATGATTTGGGAAATAATGGCTTATAATGTACTCCCAAAGTGCTCATTTTCACTGAAATGGCCAGCAAGGTCACTAGTGTTAATGCTAAATTTTTCACCAAAATTAAAATGTTGTTGTACTTGATTTGATTTCTTGGTGGGATCCATCTTGTTTTTTTTGACTCTGATACTCATTTTTAATAGAATTTGTCTTGCTTGATTGTCATGACTATAGTTTAAGAGATATTTTCAATCTTCTCATTAATGTGTATGCATGGATTTTGTATTGGTTCATGACTTGAGAATGTGGTAGTATTTGTTTTTAAACTAGTAGTGTAGAATGAAATGCAACCATTATCAACTAACATAATTAGAATAGTATTATTAAGATCAAATATCACTAGCTAGACATAAGAATCATCAAGTTATGAAAGACATTTGGCAACTGATAATGAGAAGTGGATGGCAAGGTTGATAATAGGTTTCTATATGGTGGTATTTAGCATGCAAAGTGAACTTCATATCACTTTACGAATGAGTTTATATCTTAATATGACAATCAAATTATGGGAGATATAAGCTATGATTTTTCATGTCATATTTTAGTTGATCTCTAAAGTAATTTTAAATTTCTTAGGTTTATTATTGCATGTCAAGTTTACTTCAAATTTCCATTACAATCTCCTTAAGGATAACTACCCATAATGGCAATTGGTGTTAGTGGTAAGATCTTCACATAATAACTCATAAGGTGATTTTTTTTGCTTTTGGTCATGCAAACCTATAGATTTTAAACACCATATTGCATTATTTCTTTCTAATTGAATATTTTGGAGAGTGTTTTTTATTAAATGGAAATATGGTGATGTGATTTAAAAATCAAGTTTGGCCTAAAATTTTAATTGCATCATACCCAATACCATATATTCAAATATATTTTATTTGTTTTTCTATACATGTCATAAAATATGCATCATTTTGGACCTAAGTTGGTCTCAAATCTCAAATCGATGTAGTTTGGGTCATATGTTTTATCCAAATTGGAAGCTTTTTGGTCTAAAAACATTTACATGGGAATTTAACTTACATCCTCTAAATTTAGAAGAGCCCATTGACATCAAGAAGGTATAACAATTTATTTTAGAAGTAAATGACAACTAAGTGCATCGAAGAATGAATTTTAGGTTTTGTGTAGTTCAAAATTTTTAGTTTTGGGGTGAAATGAACCCATAAAGGAAAAGCCATGGCTATAAGAAGAATGGATTTTATAATTTTGGGTTGATGGTTTGCATTACATAGCAGTTTCACCATAGAAATATCCTCTTTGAGCACATGAGAGTCTTCTAAAGGTCACTCAGGTAGCCTTTTAGTTTCTTTCTGCAAGTTTGGCATTTCAATTTATTATATTTTGTGGCCAAAAAGTCTAGTTGAAACCATTTTCTGAATGCACAAATTTCTTTCAGTATTTGTCACATCTAAAGGTTTGTATGTCATCTCACACGACAAGCTTTGATTTTTGAAAATATTTTCAGTCAATATACCAGAGTAGGTTTGTTTTGGGCTATATTTCTAACTGTTAGGTTGATTCTCACAAATACATGACTTTAGCTTGATTTCTGACCAAGATAGAAGCTATTTTTTGGGATAGCTCTAGTTTCTTGATTTTTGGGTCCATTCAACTGATATTTTTTATTTTAGCTTGTTTGAATTTGTGTTTTATATGGTAGAAAATAAGATTGCTTCATTATTTATTTTATACCATGAATGTACAGATCATTACACTATTTTAGATATATATGTGGACTATCTCTTGGTTGCCCTGATATATTTGTTTTGTGAGATACTGTTGGAAATGAAAATGCTTCTAGAATTATATATGGTTTTAGTTTTATCTGAGAAGTATTTGAGGCATATCAATCTTTAGGCACCCTTTAAAATTGATAAATAAGGAAGTAAACCCTTGTTTTGTGCACATTTTCAAGCTAAAGAATGAGATTTTGGTTTTTTTGAAATGGATTATTAGTTTTATGATTTTTCAAAGATCAGTTTTATTGAAATTTTGGGCAAAAGATGAGACAAAAATACATGATGTAATTCTCAATTTTCATTTGCAAACATGCTCTACTTGAAAGGAGAAAATACATGGTTGTATTGAGCATAAAATCATGATTTTTTTATAAGAATATTCCATTTTTTGAAAGCCTTCTATTGTGGAAAATTCTATTTTTTACAATACAATTTTTTTTTACTGTGTTAAATTTGACATCCAAATGACTGTCACCATAGACAAAAAAAATAGCAGTATGATGGCCATTTGAACATCAATTTTAACCCATGGGAAAACATAATAAAATGACGTTTTTTACAAAAATAAAAGTTGAGTGTTAATTTTGGCTTCATTTTTCATATTCTTCGGTAAAATATTTTTTTGGGTAATATCTCGAGGCCGAATAGACAACATTTTAATTTTTGATCATGTTGGTATTTTGAGTTTACTACAACACGGCTTGAATATAAAAGGAATGGATTCTTTGATAATGTGGCAAAAAAAAGAAATAAAAAAAGTATTGCATATGTCATATTATCTTTTTTGCTCATTGTGTTCACTGCCTAATGAATACACTTGTGTGATAAATTGTCCATATTAAAGAAGATGGTTTAAATGTAGAGCAAGATTGTGGGCTTCAGAATTCAATTGGGTCAGCTAGTGGAGTTTGTATTTTAAATGACATAATGATTAAATTTAAGTGATTTTTGACTCTTAGACATTCGTTAAAAATATGCAAAATTTGGTTGTCACTTGATTAGGCTTTTGTGTTTATTGTGACAGTTGTTGAAACAAGTGTAATGTGAAAATACTAAGGCATGTTGTGGATTGGTTAATGTTGTTATTTTATTTGTATTTTTGAAAAATTTATGGTCAAACTATTTCATTTTAGTCATGTATGATTTATTTAAATATATTGAACGTGTATTTTGAGTCATTTAAAATGACGCCCCCCCAACCATGCATCAAGTAATGTCGATCTTTTTTTTTTTTTGAAAAGTCTTCTATAAAGTTCATTTTATGAAATTTACCTAACTTAATATTATAAAGTGATTTAATTTCATTTTATATAACTTTAGTGACATTATAAACCTAACTTAAAAAGTTAGTTATCAAACTAACTAATTACCTTGGAAGGTTATATAAAAAGAAGACTTGTTTATTTCAAAGGAGGGAAAAATCTTTTTAGAGGTAACAACAAATACTTCTTATATTTCACTCACTCTTCACATTTGAGTCATAAGTCTCTGAGATGGTTCCTTTCTTGTAGAAGATAGATCATCATGTTCTTTTATGACCTAGTCCTCACTTGCATAAAATAGGTATATCTAGGTTTAATTTATATTTATTTTTAATTATCTAATTTTATGTGAGAATTTAATATTTTATGAATGAAAAATGCATTTATAGGTACAAAGACCACAACTGGCCTGATACCAATGAATAATCCATGTTGCACATGGTAGAATGATGACTTCATCTACACTTTAGTGTTCTATTTCATTACTTGTCTCTCATGTAAATCTATTTTTATCAATAAAAATATGTTCTTTTTATATCTTCTAATTTTATTTGTCAAAATCAATCTAGCTTGAGCCTTGAAACACTTTTACTTTATGAGATAGTTTCTTTTCTGCTTCTTGTTTAGTTATCTATCTTTTATGTTTGTTGTGCGTAGTTATTTTATTGTTTATTTAGTTTGTTTATTTTTACTCTTTAGTTTAGTTTTCTTTTTTTTAATTAGTTTCCTTTCATAGACTAGCTTTATTTTCTTGTATTATTTTTATTTCGTAGCATAGTTGTTTGATTTTGTCTTTATGATATCTGGATGTCTACAACCTTGTTATTTTTGAAAGACTTGCTTGCATATGTCTTCATACACAAATAAAAACATTACCTTATGATAAATGAACAAACACTCGAAGCATTCATGTGATTTCAACATGTTATATTATAGTCTTTTTGTCTTTTAGCATTTATTTTCAGAATCATATCTTCTTTGAATAATGATAAATCTCTATTGCACATTTAAACTAAAACCTTATACTCTTTAGAAAGTATTTAAAACCCAAAATTGAGTTAGGTTCATTATTCAAATGCTGAACTTATCTCATCTAAAACCCAAACTTATGCCTTGTATTGATCCTTTCAGTCATAGGACCCTCATGATTAAACTAGTATGATTCTAAATTAACCTTCGTGATAGGCAAAAGGGTGATTTATTGGTATGACAATTTTTAGTGTCGACAAATTTGCTAACTTAACTAGGGATAATCAAATTTATTTCTATTTTAGTTGATGTTTTGTTTTCAATGATTAGAGCTGGTCACTACTTTCAATCATGGATATTTACATATTCACTAGTGGTCCAAAAATTAAAGCTTTCTTCATTAATTTGTTTCATGCAGCCTCATTACTGGGTTTTGATTCACATGATGTTCTACAAGAATTAATTTTTTTGATCAATCTCATCCAAAAAAGAGTACATCTAGCCTTAGAAAGTTAGGATTATTTGAACTTTTCATAAGGTGAGTCATTTGAAAGATTTTCACAATGCATTTTCTTGGATTTTGTCAAAATTCCACATTCTTCTAGACTAGGAATAAATCTTACCCTTATGATATGGATGAAATTACTACCTTTACCCTACAAAACAATCGCCATGCAACAAAAAGAATTTATGATTCAATTTCTACAAAGTCATGAGTAAATTCAATGCCTATTCTATCTCAAAATCCCATTTCAGACCTGAATATTAATTAGTCATGTTTGTCTCATGAGATTAATCTTCCATTTCTAGAAAGGATGAAGTTAAAAATTAATCCACATGAGGATAATCCACATAAAACATAATCATATTTGTTGCATGATAAAGATGATTCTCAAGTTTCAAATGAGATCTCTGAGACTTTTTGGTAGAAATCTAAATTTTCATGTAATTTTAATGAAATCTTTCCAAATCAACCTTTGTGTGATGATCAAATTAAAGAAAAACTGACTTATATTGAATTAGATCTCCCCAAATCTTGTTTTAAACCTAAATTTTTTTTTCTAAATGATGATATTTCTTTGTATGCTTCAAAAGATACTTCATTCTCAGACTTTAACTCAAAATTGGGAAATTTCTTTGATACTAATGTAACATGAAGTTGTATTATTAGAAATAAGGTTGGTAACCCTTATTATTTTATTGTTGTTTATAATGAATTCAATTTTTTTGAAAATCATTATAATAATACTTCAACCAACTTATCTATAAAAATTAATGATTTTCATCATCCAGATATGAAGGTAAGTGTGATAAATTATGAAATTATGAATGATTTAAGTAATTCTAGTTCAGAACCTACCTTGTTAGGTGATGTCAGTGATTTAAATAAGAAGTGTGTACCTTTATCTAAAGATTACAACATTGAATCTTGTTTTAGAACTAAAGGTAGTGACCTAGATCCCTTAAAATAACCCTTGTTCATACCTGAAATGCCTTTTTCTAACCCATGTTTTGATTTCAAAGATTTTCATGTATATGGCAATCCTCATTTTATCTCAGAGTTTTCAAATCTTGTTCAAAGTGAGATTAGTCATATACCATTTGATATCAAAACTAAAAGTTTCAAAACTCATAATGGAAATAAAGTTATCCTGAATGTGAAAGGGTTAAGAAGAAGCCATGTTTTACTTGAAGACTTATGCACACCAACATATTTTTTAGATACACATTATTCCTTCCTTAAAATAACAAAAAAATAGTAGGTAAAAATATCAAATATCAATGTTAATAGATTGATATATGCTTTTATCATGCCTCTTTCAGGTTACCTGGTTGTTCTGAAGTCCTTCATGTCACTAAGTTCTAAAGAAAATCATGTTGAATACAACCAAATTCTTTGGATTTTCTCTTTGATTATTGACTCATGCATTTCTCTAATATTATTGAGTGAATATCATATTTATATTTTTCTACATGATGTCTTACACTAGATAATTTTTGATAATGGTTAGCTTTGTCATCTTTCTTCACTGCAAATAGTCTATTTTTGGTGTTTGTTTCCTTCTTGTGCTTGTTCCTTTTTTTTCTTTTTTCTTTTTGTTTTCATTTTTGCATGTTTTGTCCTTAAAACTTTTGGAATCATCATGGTGTGTTCATTGGTATTAGAAAATAGTCAAATTATCATGCATATGGGTAAGTTCTCTTTCATTCAAATAGTAGATTTTCATATTTTAATCATTTGATCTTTAATAAATATAAGTGAAACAGGAAATCTGTTAGATGCAACAATAATTACTTTTAGATTTAGTGATGTGAGACTTTTTGAGACATAACCATCCAACCCTCACTTCCCAGTTGATTTTTTACTCTTTTTTATGCCACATTAGCCAAACAATTCATCCCTCATAGCGCAAAATCATCAAAAGGGGTCCACACATAATGACTTTGGAAATAATGGCCTAGATTGTACTCCCAAAGTGCTCATTTTCACTGAATTGTTTTTGCAACCCACTCCCACATGTGAGAATGGCCAATAAGGTTGCTAGTGTTAATGATAAAATTTTCACCCCTTTCTAAAAAATTTGCACCTCATTAAAATTTTATTGTACTTACTTTGATTTCTTGGTGGGGGGCATCTTTCATTTTTTGACTCTGATATTCATTTTTGGCATGTTTGAAGTCATCTTGTTTGATTGTCATGACTATAGTTTAAGTGATATTTTTTAGGCTTCTCATTAACTATATGCATGGGTTTTGTATTGGTTCATGACTTGAGAATATGGTAGTATTTTTTTTTAAACTGGTAGTTCAGAATGAAATGCAACCATTATCAACTAACATAATTTGAATAATATTGTTAAGATCAAATATCACCAGCTGAACATAAGAATCATCGAGTCATGATAGACATTTGGCAACTGATAATGAGAAGTGGATGGTAAGTTTGATAAGATGTTTCTATATGGTGGTGTTTAGCATGCAAATTAAACTCCATATCACTTTATGATCTAGTTTGTATCTTAATATGATTATCAAATTATGGGAGACATAAGCTGTGAGTTTTTGAGTCATATTTTAGTTGATCTCTAAGGTAATTTTAAACTTCTTAAGTTTATTATTGCATGTCAAGTTTACTTCAAATTTGCATTACAATCTCCTTAAGGATAACTACCCATAATGGCAATTGGTGTTACTGGTAATATATTCACATGGCAACTCGCAAGGTGATTTTTTTTGCTTTTGGTCATGCAAACCTATAGACTTTAAACACCATATTGCATGATTTATTTCTAATTGAATATTTTGGAGATTGTTTTTTATTAAATGGAAATATGGTGATGTGATTTAGTAATCAAGTTTGGCCTAAAATTTCAATTGCACCACACCCAATGCCATATATTTAAATATATTTTATTTTTTTTGTTGTAAATGTCATTAAATATGCATCATTTTGGCCTTAAGTTGGTCTCAACTCTCAAATCAATGTAGTTTGGGTCATATGTTTTGTCCAAATTGGAAGCTTTTTGGTCTAAATAGCATTTAGATGGGAATTTAACTTACCTCCTCTAAATTTAGAAGATCCCATCGACATCAGGAAGGTACATTAATTTATTTTGGAAGTAAATGACAACTAAGATCATCAAAGAATGAATTTTTGGTTTTGTGTGGTTCAAAATTTTTAGTTTTGGGGTGAAATAAACCCACAAAGGCAAAGCCATAAATGTAAGAAGAATGGAGTTTGTAATTTTGGGTTGATGGTTTGAATTAAATAGAAGTGACACCATAGAAATATCCTTTATAAGCACAAGAGAGTCTTCTAAAGCTTAGTTAAGAAGCCTTTTAGTTTATTTTTGTAAGTTTGGCATTTCGGTTTATTATCTTTTATGGTTAAAATGTCTAGTTGAAACCATTTTCTGAATGCACAAATTTCTTTTAGTAGTTATCACATCTAAAGGTTTGGTATGCCATCCTACACAACAAGCTTTGATTTTTGAAAATATTTTTAGTCAATATACCAGAGTAGGTTGATTTTCACAAATACATGACCCTAGCTCAATTTCTAACCAAGATATGAAGGTATATTTGTTTGGATAACTCTAGTTTCCTAATTTTTGGGTCTATTGACTGATATTTTATCTTTTAGCTTGTTGTAATTTGTGTTTTATATGGTAGGAAATCAGATTGCTTTAGTATATATTTTATACCATGAATGTATAGATTATTACTCTATTTTAGATATGCCTGTGGACCATCTCGCGGTTGCCCTAACATATTTTATTTGTGAGATATTGCTAGAAATGAAAATGCTTCCAAAATTATATATGGTTTTAGTTTTATCTAAGGAGTATTTGATGGCATATAAATATTTAGGCCCCCTTTTAAATTGATAAATAAGGAAATAAACCCTTTTTTGTGCACATTTTGAAGCCAAAGAATGAGATTTTGGTTTTGTTAAAATGGATTATTAGTTTTCTAATTTTTAGAGATCAACTTTTTTGAAATTTTGGGTAGAAGATGAGATGAAAATACATGATGTAACTCTCAGTTTTCATTTGCAAACATGATCTACTTGAAATTAAAAAATACATGGTTGTATTGAGCATAAAATCATGATTTTTTTATAAGAATATTCCATTTTTTGAAAGCCTTTTACTCTAGAAAATTCCATTTTTTGCAATACACAAAAAATTTACTGTGTTAATGACATCCAAATGACCATCACCACAGACCAAAAAAAATGAGCGTGACGGCCATTTGAATGCCAATTTTAACCCTATAGGAAAACATAGTAAAATGACAATTTAAAAAAAAAAAAAAAGTTGCCAAGTGTTAATGTTGGTTTTAGTTTTCATATTCTTCAGTAATATTTTTTTGGGTAAAATCTTGAGGCTGAATAGACAACATTTTTAGTTTTGATCATGTTAGTATTTTGAGTTTGCTACAACATGGCTTGAATAGAAAATGAATGGATTCTTTGATAATGTGGCAAAGAAAATAAATAAATAAAGTATTGCATAATTCTTATTGTCTTTTGTGCTTGTTGTGTTCACTCCCTGATGAATACACTTGTGTGATAAAGTGTCCAGATTAGAGAAGATGGTTTAAATGCAGAGCAAGATTGTGGGCTTCAGAAGTTGGTTGGGTCAGCTAGTGGAGTTTGCATTTTAAATGACACAATTATTGAATTAAGTGATTTTTGACTCTCAAACATTGGTTAAAAACATGCAGAATTTGGTTGTCATTTGATCAAGCTTTTGTGTTTATTGTGACAATTATTAAAACAAGTGTAATGTGAGGATATTAAGGCATGTTGTGGATTGGTTAATGCTATTTTTTATTTGGATTTTTGAGAAATTTATGGTAAAACTATTTTATTTTAGTCATGTATGATTCATTTAAGTATGTTGAATGTGTATTTTGAGTAATTTAATATAATGGGCCCCCACCCACATGTCAAGTGCATGTCGATCTTATTTTGTAAATTTATATAAAAAATATTATATAAAGTTCATTTTATGAAATTTTATTATATTATAAATTGATTTAATTTCATTTTATATAAATTAAGTGACCTTATAAACCTAACTTAAAATGTTAGTTATTAAACTAACTAACTACTTGAGAAGGTTATAAAAGAAGAAGACTTGTTTATTTCAAAGGAGGGAAGAAACTCTAACAGGTAACAATAAATACTTCTTGTATTTCACTCACTCTTCACATTCAAGTTATAATTATTTGAGATGGTTCCTTACTTGTAGAAGATTGATCATCATGTTTTCTGATGACCTACTCCATGCTTGCATAAAACAGGTATATCCAGGTTTAATTTATATTTATTTACAATTATTTGATTTTTGTGTGAGAATCTACTATTTGATAAATACAAATTTCATTCATATTTGTGAAGACCATGACTGGCCCAATGCCAATGAGTAATCTATGTTGTGCATGGTAGAATGAGGACTTCATCTATGTTGTAATATTCTATTTCATTACTTGTCTCTCATGTAAATCTATTTTTATCAATAAAAATATGTTCTTGTTATATCCTCTAGTTCTCTTTATCAAAATCAATCTGACTTTCACCTTTAAACACTTGTACTTTACCATATAGTTTCTTTTCTACTTCTTGTTTAGTTAGTTGTCTTTTATGTTTGTTATTCGTAGTTAGTTTGTTGTTTAGTTAGTTTGTTTATTGTTAGTGGTTAGTTTATTATTCTTTTTTTTAATTAGTTTCCTTTCATAAATTAGTTTTATTTTCTTGTATTAGTTTTCTTTTGTAGCATAGTTGTTTTCTTTTGTTTTTATGTTGTCTAGATGTCTATAACCTTGTTATTTCTGAAAGACTTGCTTGCATATGTCTTCATACACAAATCCAAACATTACCTTATGATAAATGAACAAACACTCGAAGCATTCATGTGATTTCAACATGTTAGATTACACTCTTTTTATCTTTCAACATTTATTTTTGAAATCATATCTTCTTTCAATAATGATAAACCTCTACTACACATTTAAATTTAAACCTTATCCTCTTCAGAAAGTATTTAAAACCCATAACTCAGTCAAGTTTATTGTTCAAATGTTGAACTTGGCTCATCTAAAACCCAAACTTGTGCCTTTCATTGATCCTTTCAGTCATAGGACCCTCATGATTAAACTGGTTTGATTTCAACTTAACCTTTATGATAGGTGAAAGTGGTGATTTATTGCTGTGACATTTTTTAGAATCAATAGGACCTTGTTCCTTTTGTACTTTGTTTTAATTTGTATATTCTTGATTTTTTGTATTAAGAAAATGGATGTGCATATTTGAATTATTTGCATTAGTATTTTCAATATATATCAAGCCTTGCCAATCATTTTTAGTAGCTATGGAAATGGGATGAATGATGCCTTAGGAATGTTATCCCAATCCCTGACCATTATAACCAAAGTGTTGTAGATATTATTATCAAAAACCAATTTGTTTTGAAAGATGAGTATCATTATGGAGAGGTATATTTATATTATTTTCTTGGTATATTTTTGATTTTTGAATATTTTCTTGCTTTAGGCTTGACATTTGTAACTATTTTTGTTATGAATTAATCTTTGGTACCCCTATTTATTCTTTTTCCACTAGTGTTTTAGGAGAGGTAATCATAATTTGAGTGGTTTTATTTATTGATGTATCAATTATATGATCACCACTACCTTTATGACTTTTTATTTTGTTATTTAATTTAAAAAAATAATATTTATGATTCCCATGCGTTCTATGATATACAAAATAGTATCTGGATCTCCTTATAGGATGTAGGGGAGGTAGTTAGATCACTTTATTTCTAATAATCTCCCTAAGGATTTCACTTGGAATCTTAGTATCCTTTTGGTCACCTTTAAAATCACTTGTTATAGATGTATTCTCTTGTAGCTTTTCATTTGGATGTGAAATCTTGCTAGATGAAGATGTAAACTCATGATTAATACTAGTGTATTTTGGATTTTGTATGTGCATAATCTGATTTTTTTTAATGATGTCACCTTTGAACTAAAATACTAACTTTGATTTTATAACTCTTATATTAACATGATTATAAGGATAACTTGATATTTTAAGGCTTTATAAGCACAAACCCTAGGTATTTTAGATTGAATATGCTTACATGTACCATCTAAGGGTTTGAGAAGGGTTTGTTGACTACCCTATTTGGGAATTATAGGATGGGCCACCTTAACCCTTGAAGAATTGATAGAATGGGCCTAGTTAGAGGGATGGTATCAACCTCCCTAAGGTTAGGAGCAGGAAGAAGCTCTTTTTATCCATTCTAAATGTTCCAAAGACTAATATGATAATAGGAAAGAAAATATATACAAATTCTAGTGAATAATCAATCATGAAAATGAAATTCAAAGCTAAATAATTTCATATTATTATGCATTGAAGATCCAAATACTATAGGTTCCACCAAATGTTTAACCCTAAATAAAGATATTATCAATATAGGATAAGGTCAAGAATATATAAGTGAATAAACATAAGGGTGATAAAAAGATATATAGTAGGCTAATTAAATACAAACTCAGATAAACTATATATGAATTTAAATGTTGATATATGTTGAAAATAAAAATTATTGATTGATATTGAAATAAATATAAAATAAGAGTACTTAGCTAGTTTACAATGCACAACATATATAATATAGAACAAACTAAAATTAGACTAGATATAAAATATGAACCAATCATCAAATTATATAAATTTACACTCTATGGCCTCAAATGCTTGTGTTAGATATGGATGGTTGCATTGATGCACCTATGTAACCTAGATGTAGTTGTCTAGTATAAGTTATTAACTATATCTAGATGTGACCACATGAAACCTTCTAGGTTTTCTATTGCCTTTTCTTTGGTATATTTAGATATCTTGTATAGGTTGTAACTCCATGTCAAATGATCAAAACCCTAGTTCTTCATATTTTGAGTGACTATGGGAAAAATGGGTTAGTGGGAACATGGTTCTAAGCTACCCCAAGGGCCCCTCTATCATTGGGTGCTTTCTACATATCCAATACTCTAATAGGTCCTTATAATTATGTAATTCTCACCTACATGGTGCCTTGTGTGTGTATAAGGATGAAATGTGTGTCACAACTAATATTGATTCTATTTATGATGCTAAATCCAATGTTGGTTCAAAAATAGAACATGACTCTAATTCTAATTGTTCATCTGATGTTGGTATCAATGAATTAGAAGAAAAGAGTGATCTAGAGCACAAAAAGTGAAATCATCATTTTGACTCAAAATGAATTGATCAAAGTTAGCTAGCTCATAAATTGCATTTCCCCATTTAGATAAACTTTGACTTAAATTAGCACTTGTAAATGACAATTTTGAACCATTTAGCACATTTTATGGATTTTGACCTAAAAGGTGCATTTGAGTGAAATTTGAGTAAGATTGATAATTTCAACATAAATGGTGTTAGGAATTGGATATCTAAATTTTTCCCCTATTTGAGAAGGTGTAGCGAGACATTTAGGCAAAGTAATGTCTTTTCAAAGAAAAGAGTTGTCAAGAAGAAATTAGAATAGAACCATGATGCCCCCCTGATAGGACATACTAGGATGGAAGAGAAGGATGGAATCTCGAAAAGAGAGAGAAAATGAGAAATTAACCTATGGAATAGATTAAATCCAGATGAGCTAATGATTGCACATGTGATTACCATCAATGATTAAAATATAATTAGAAGTATAATAGCCCCAAAGATGGGGGGAATGGGAAAGATACAATCCCTAAATGTAAGGGACACACTGTAAATGCACCCAATTTGAGAGTACAATTTATGCACTTACAACATTGATCAATCCTGAGACAAGTTGCACACTAAATCTTGGCATAAACTACTTTTGAGATGTAACTTCACCCTTTCGACCAAAGTTGAACCTTTTATCTTTTAAACATCACTTTTTAGAGTTTGTAGAACTCTAAGTCTTTTTTTTTGGAGTTTTCTTCAATAAATGTAGATATGTCTAGCTATAATTATGGTGCAGCCATGGATAATCTGACTTATGATAGAATGGATGAATAAATTGACTTTTATTACTTTAGTCAAGACCCCTATGGTGATAATATGGTTTGTGAGATATATTTGTATCCACCTCATAAAAATCTATCATGGGAATGTAGTCAAGATCCAACTTATGATCTAACTAACAATTAGAATGATTGGGTTTATCAGGAAGACTTGGATGCTTTAACTTGTGTAAGTAATCAAGCTCCATTATGTGCCAAGATCACCATTTTAGGACCTCCTCCTTTGGTTCACATAGGTAACCAAACCAAGAATCATCTAGTCATTAGCATTTTAGGACCTCTTCCTTTGGTTCACATAAGCAACCATACTAAGAAGCATCTAGTCATTAGAATTTTAGGACCTCCTCCTTTGGTTCGCACGAGCAACCAAACTAAGAAGTGTTTAGTCGTTACCATTCTTGGCCCATCACTAGTTTTTGATGAACCTATTATTGAAGAACCTCCATTTGATGAACTAATCATTTTTTATCCCTTATTTAATAGTCTAATTTTTGGAGATTGCATTATTGAACCACAAGCCATTGTTCTTGCTAAACCAAACTAAGAAGTGTTTAGTCGTTACCATTCTTGGCCCATCACTAGTTTTTGATGAACCTATTATTGAAGAACCTCCATTTGATGAACTAATCATTTTTTATCCCTTATTTAATAGTCTAATTTTTGGAGATTGCATTATTGAACCACAAGCCATTGTTCTTGCTAAACCAAATCTTACCCGCTTTAGAAATTATACGTTGATCTTTGATCCTAAACAAGAACCATAAACTCTTTAAGATCAATCTTATGAGGATCAAAATGTGTTTAAAATTGATTTTTTTCAACCAATTATGAACCAAATCCATGATGTTATTATTGAAACACCCATTTATGATGAGTCAACCTATGATAAGTTACCTATTTTTAAATAGCCTCATCTCCTTGACAAGCCAGTCTCAGTAGAGTTGTCTCTTGATCTTTTCCCACTCATTAAGGAGTCTCACTTTGATAGACATGATTTTTTTGAGACATCCCTTGAGCGGTTCCCTCTCTTTGAGGGCCTTCACTTAGATGAACAAGTCTATGTTGAACCCTTCCAAGATGAATCAATTTTTATTGAGACCATTATGCCATCACAAGCCATTACATATCAAACATTTAGCATTCAACAACATATTAAAGAAACAACCACATCAAATGTTGACTCAGAAATAGAGTCAGGTTCTATTTTTGAGCCAACATTGGATTTAGCATCAAAACTAGAATCAATATTAGTTATGACATCGGATTTAGAGTCTCTTGATTTGGAATCAAATTCAAAAATAGATTATAGTATTGGTTGTTACAACATTGGTTACAATTTCCTTGAAAATCAATCTGAATATATTTTTGATCCTTCTACAATTTTTGAGGATGATTACTTCAACATTGACACAAGTTATCCTATTATATTCTATGAGGATTGTGTTACCTTTCACCATCCCATTATTACCACCCAACATAGTCATTATATTGACATTCCACCCCCCACAAGTGTCGATTGGGACTGAAAGAATCACACTTTATTGAACTACATTCAAGGTGACATATCATTTGTAGAATATTAGGGGGACCAAGACCACATTCATTTAGAAGAAGAAAAATCTCATAGTGAAACCTTTTCATAGGTGCTAGGGGATAAGCAATGATCAAACTTGGCATCTTTTAGTGAAACCTTTTCAAAGGCACTATAAGATAATCAAATTCAAATGTTAACATCTCTTTGTGAAACCTTCTTGGAGGCCCTATGGGATGATCAAAAAAAATTCATTGGTGAAAAACTCATCAAAGCACCAATAACTAAGCACAAAAGTTATTCACTATTTACTAAAGATATTATTCAAGATTAAATCAAAACAACTTCCAATCTATAACATAATCATATGGTAGCTACTCTTAAGATCAAAAAACAAAATAATCTAGTGGTCTTATTGAGAGCATCTTCAAAGGTCTTCATCCATACCACAAGCAACTCTATGTCAAATCTAACATCAAAAACATTACATATGACTGAAAGTCTTAATCTTCATTTGTTACCCATTAATTATACATTCTATTATGACCCACCCATTCATTATCCACTTATATCATTTATAATTTGTAGCACTTTCCTTTATAGAGGCTACTAAGTTATCTTGTATTGACATTCACAAGAAGTAAAATCAATTACCAATGAATATCATAAACACATTATTTAGATCCAAATCAATAGCAAGGTCTTCATAGAGTAGCTATTTTAAAAGGGTGTTGGATAGTAACTTATATAACTGATCATTTTTGTTGTCTCACATATTGACTAGGACATGCATCTCCCTGTCAACAAGAGCAGTATAACCATATTTCACTTTTCCAATTACCCATTGAACATTGTCCTTGCCTCATCTCTTGAGGGAAACCCTATAGACCCTTTTTAGGGATTATTATACCATTGTGATCCATAAACCATGCCATTTTAACTACATTAACTTGAGGTCCTTCAAGACTATGTAGCCAACACTCAATTTATTTTGAGGTTAGCTTAGTCACCTTATTTATGCTCTCATCATTTTGAGAGTAATTCTTCTAAATTTTAACACTCTCACCATTTTGTGAGAAACCTAAGCCTATGTTCTCACCATTTTGTGAGAAATTTAATCCAATCATTGCTTGGGGGTAACTTTGTTTCCATTGTATCCAATTGTCTTCTGATCATTTTCTTATACCATTTTTATTATACCATTTCTTTACTATTGACCAAAGCCTATTCTTAGTCATCCTATCTCATCCCATTTTGATCTTGGTTCCTTTGGTTCATCCTGCACTTTATATGGGTGGATTCCAATATGGTTTTAGGAGTTTTTAAATTTTATGTTGAATGATAGTCTAGGTAGTAGTGTGACATTTGATCTAGTAAGTTATCTTTCTTTTATTATTTTATTTGGTATTGCTGATTCTAACCACCTATGGGAAAATTAGTATTGTTTTGGTACCCCTGATTATAAACACCTTTGGGAAAATTAGTATTATGAAATTATTTCTTAATTATAACCACATATGGGTAAATTAGTTAAAATGACTTTTTATCATGCATTGCCACATCATCTGGTCATTACTATTATCATTTGTCTTGTCATTCACCTTTGTTTGTGAACTTGTTGTGACCTAGTCAATTTTTCATCACCTTTTGTGTGGAAAAAATTAATATGACTTGGGATTATTTTTGGGTTATGTAGGCCATGCTCAATTCATGTCAAAGTCAACTCAATCCCTCTTATCATACACTCTCACCGTATTATGAGCATTTTAATTTAGCATGATCATGTCATTTCATGAGCTAGACCATTTTGTATCTCTTAATCCTTAATTGAGTTGAGATACTTAAAAAATTACAAAAACATTTGTAAAACATTCAAAAATTAAAAACATTTTGTGTGTTTATTTGATTATTGTTTGTTGTCTGGTCTTTTTCTTTCCTATTTGATATTGCTTCTTTGTTTTATTTTCTAAGTACATCTTGATGATCCACATAGATCTTGATTATCCATTTCTTGATATCATGTTGTTAAGATGTCTTGTTTTCTTTTTCTTTTTCTTTGTTTTTTTAAAATGTAAATAGCTGTAACTCTAGTTTTGGTCATTATTTTACCATTATCCTTAGTTATAGGTATTCACATTTGAACTAGCTCAACACAATTGGAATATTCTATCATTCTAAGTTATTCATACTTTTGATGCAAAATTTATTTTGCTATAACAAGAACTTTGTGCTCAAGTCTCAAATTTTTAACGTCAACATCACTCCAATGAAAATTTCTCAAGAACACTTTGCATAATCTAGGCTCATGCCATAAAAATAAGCATCTGGGTATCATTCATTTTAGCACTTGACTCTATGCTTAGATGTGCATCTCTTTTCATACATTGTGATTTTAATCAATTCTTGGCCAATTTTCATCATTCTTCATTCCATTCTCTCCCAAACTTGGGTGAACTACAATGGCCTAAAGTTCATGTTGGAACATGAGTCCATGGAAGTATGTAGGTAGTGGTCAATTTATATTGAGGTCAGCTCAGCTATCTTTCATTATTATTTTCATCTCTCTCATCACTTTGTTCATTCTTGTATGTTGGGTTTTATATGGATTTCTAAGCCATTAAACCATCACATGTACATTTTTTCCCACTCTCTTTAACCTATCTTTTGGGTTATATCCTTCAATTATTTTACTTGCTAATTGCCTATGTTGGGGCCCAACATCTGAACCATGTCTAAATCAAATCAGATTTAGAGGGGAAAACCATTATTTATTATTTATAAATGATCAAAATTAGCCCTACTGGCGCAAAACTATTTTATCATGATCATATTTACTCTACTAGAGTACTTATTATTATATTCTCTTTGGAGACCCCATTCTAGTGGTGCTTCCCTTCCTAAATTAGAACACTCTCTTTTTTCCTCTAATTTAAAGCTCTCCACACTAATGCCTATGATGGTAATATTTAGTGTGCAACTCAATATTGATCAATGTTGTAAGTGCATAACTTATACTCTCAAATTGAGTACATCTATAGTGTGTCCCTTACATTTATGGATTGTATCTTTCCCATTCCCCTATCTTTGGGGTCTATTATAATTTTAATTATATTTTGATCATTGATGATAATCACATGTGCAAGCATTAGCTCATCTGGATGTGATTTATTCCATAGGTTAATTTCTCATTTTCTCTCTCTTTTTGAGACTCCATCCTTCTCTTCCATCCTAGTATGTCCTCTTGAGGGGGCATCATGGGTTTGTTCCAATTACTTCTTGAAAAATCTTTTCTTTGAAAAGATGTTGCTTCACCTGAATGTCTTGCTACACCTTTTCAAATAGGGATAAATGTATACATCCAATTCCTAACACCATTTGTGTTGAAATTGTCAATCTTACTTGAATTGCACTAAAATGCACATTTTAGGTCAAAATCCATAAAATGCGCTAAATGGTTCTAACTTGTCATTTATAAGTGCCAATTTAGGTCAAGGTATCCCTAAATGGGGCAACATAATTTATGGGTTAGATAACTTTGATCAATTAATTTTGAGTCAAAATGATGATTTTACCTTTTTATGTTCAAGATCACTCTTTTCTTATAATTCATTGGTACACATCATGTACCTTTGTTATTTTGTGTTGGCAACACCCTAAATGGGAATATGGTTCCAATGCATCTAGTGTCACCCTCCAATTCTTCTCGAGTCAAATTATGATCCAGTAATATGACTTTTTGACCATTTTGATTGATTGAGGGCCAATTTCCAAATAAATTGCATAAATGTTGATTAACATTATTTAAGGCTAATTAATCCAAATCAAGATCTTAAGTGGATTTTACATGAGAATTGTTGAATATTTATTTTTGGAAATTGATTTTTATTATCTGTATATTCAGGTGATGTCATCTATGGGGTGGCATCCATCAAGCCATAAGTATATAAAATATCAAGATTATGGGTCTCCCATGCCTCTTTATGACCCTCCATGCCTATTCAATGTCCCTTATTCCAAATTCATGATGAGGATAATTATGGATTTTATTCCAAATATTGAATTAATCCTTAACCACACATCTTAATCTCAAGATGAACAGTTCAAGTTAATTCTAGTCATTCTTGTAAATCTATAAATAGAGAGGCCATAGACATCATTTTTAAGATTGAATATTTCAAAGTTATAATGTTAAATTTTATCAAAAATATTTTTCATTTGATCATTGATTTTGTTTGCAAGATTCATTGATAGGCTAGTTTAGTGATTCCAAATCACAAGCCTAGGTTTTGTGGAGTATTCTTGAGACCTTGGAGGAGTTGACCACCATTGTTGTTGAATACAAGAGCTTTTGATCAAGGGAGAACATTTTTTTATCTACTTTTTGAGAATGGATTCACTTGGGAAGGTATAATTTTCTTATTTTCTTTTAGTTGTCTTTCATTGTCAATAACAATTCCTACATGAATAGATAGGATTAATTTGGTTTTTTCTTATGCATTCTTCTTTTGGTTTATTGGACTAAAGTTTGAATAATCATGTTATGTAATCCTCTCTACAATAAGAAGCTACATAAAGTGACCTATCTTTTAATTTTTCAAAGATGGCTCATAGAATGCTCCTTTAGTACTTCACACCTACATGAATATTTCTCATGTGCTTGATATGGAAAGACGGATGAATAGTGAAAATTTACTCACTTGAATTATTTATTGAGTGATTTTGTTAAGCTACCTTGTGAGTTGGTAGGTGAGGAATGAATGAGGGTTGATCTTTTATATATATATCAATCCCTTTTGAAAATATCTCATGATAAATCACTTAATCCAACCATAAGGATACATTTCATTTTCAAATTTGATGACTTTATGGCACTATAAACTTAGTTTGGTATATGATACTTGTATCGACATAGGTGTCTAGATGGGATGCAAGTGTCTAGGAACTTGCAAAGGATGATAATAACTAGGTTTATAACATTTTGAGTAGCATAGAAGGCCTAGGTCATCATAATAACATATGGTTGGACTAAAATATAATTAATAGGCACAAAATATAGTGGATGTGATCCTTTTGGCAATGGGAAGGTCTAAAAACTAAATGGTACATCTATGATAAGTACTTTCCAAGTATACAAGACTTAGGTGTTATATAATTCAGCTTTAGTGTCTACAGTGTGCTCCTTATTATATCTTACTTTAATTTTTAGGCTTGTACCCACTACTATCCAATTACCCTCACTTATTTCTCTTTATCTTATCCACTCTTTTGTAGGTTTTTTCCCACCAAATGTCCTCACCACCATTACCACTATATCCTTCATTGTCTTTGAAAAAATCACATTCATCTAAGCTCAACTCCTCTCTCAAATCTAATTTCATATCTATAATAGCACATGATTCATACTTCCCTTTTGATTTCCTACCCTGATTTTAAAATATCTCAATATACCTTTGGACATCTAAATAATTATCCATATTATCTACTACTAGCTCTATGATAGTCCTCATATCCTCTTATATTTCTATCCTCATTATTATGTAAAAAAATTTATTACCTATGTTTAAACACCATACTCATATACAATTTTAGTCTTCAATATGTCTTCAAAAATATGATCCATCTCCTTGTGGAACACTATCCCAACTATCCTCTCATAATCCTTTACCATCACTTTTTTGAGAATATTTTTTCCCACCTCTAATTATATCAAATGAATTACCAATTTCATGTTATATTGATGAGGTCATTGGACCATCAACTTACCACTCTTTATTGTCCTAATGTTAACTTGAAGACAATCCTTTGCTGCTATCATTTTCTTACCAAGTATCACTTCAAAAAAATTTGCAATATTTTCCTCTTCTTCCATGTCTTTTCTTTGTTTCTTATACACATAAGCATGCTAGATCAAACCACACTTTTGTCTTTCCTTTTCCATATTCTCCATTTATAGAATTTCACATAGATTAAACACATTAATTGAATTAAGATTTATCAAAAACACTTCTTAAACCTCTTCATCATGCCTAAAAGACATGTTTTCCAACTCTTCTCCATTATTTTTATTTATCCTCATAGTTTGTATTGATTTGATAAATAATTGAAGGTCCATTCTCAACAACCTCCATTTTTGTCCTCTCCTCATTTAATTTGTTTAATGTGTTTTACTCAAGTAAGATTCTCTTTCATAACCTAAAATAAACTCATACAAGAGTATATTTCACTTTATATACACTTTAAATAATTATCTCACACTTTCAAAAAACTTACTTTGACTGAAATTTATCCTCTAACACCTTCTACCCAACACCTTTTCTCTATTGGAATATGTCTTCTCTTTTTCTCTACCAAAAATAATGTGGAAAACAAATATTATAATGATTATAAAATTTCTTTGATGCCAATTTTTGCTTTCATAAAAATTGGATCCAATTAAGAATAAAATTTAGACAATACAACTCAAACTTACACTCACAAATACACACACACACACAAGCACACAACTAATACCTAGAATTCAACACATTCTATTTTTCATTCATTTGAAAGTATTAAAAAACTTAAATTATGCAAACACACTAACTTACTTGAATCTATACGATTATTATATTCCAATAGTAATCATTTATCACTCTCATAGTCCCCCTTATACTTGAAGCATCCTCTCTGCTCTTTGATATTTGTTTTAGGGAACAAGCTCCCCGTATTATCTCTTGGAGAAAACCCCTTCCTCCATGACTCTCTTTAGATATTATTATTGGTAATTATAGTATTTATCTAAAATAGTATAACTCTTTGAGTCCGTCTTCACCTTAATTTTCCCCTTATAAATGTTAAATAACTGATGGTTTATCATTTTAGACCGTTACTTTATTTTTACAATTCATGCAGGAGAAATTACCACTCTATGTGGTCTAACAATTCTAAAACCATCACTATATATAGACTAGTGGTTATGTAACCACCAATCAAGATTTAAAAAAAATTGGAGTGGTTATGAAACTAACCTTAATCTTTCAAAATTGTAGCTTGGTAAAGACCAGGGGTTTCATGACTATTCAAAGTCTACCAACTTTTGGAGGCCATAAATTTTACATATGAACTTGAAATGAGGTTATTTGTTTTATAAAAGTGCACAAATTTTTTATGGGAATCCAAATATAAATAAAAATTTAAGTTTATATAATTATTTTATTCTCATTTTACTTATGTCTCACAACCTCTTTGGTTTATCCCTTCAATAGACATAGTCAATTCTCTAATTATACCAGTTGAGAAACTTAACCAACTCATTTGGAACCATATAGCTTCTTGAGAATAATATTTATATGATGTAATTGATGCCATTGAAATGTTTGGGTACTAAAACTTCTCATTGGATCATATTCACCATGTCAAAACAATAACTAAACTAACATAACCACATGAACACATGAATATTATTTTAGTTGATGAAAGATTAATTATTCACCTTGGATGCTTTTGCATCAATTTTAAGGGATAATGGGTGATTCCCATATTAGCACCATCTTGCAAGTAAACATGTATATATGGAAGTATTGAAAGAGGATATATAAAGAACTATGTATGTTAGAGGTAAAATCCACTGAGAGGGTAGGGGTGAATCAGTGATGGAAAATAATCCAATTCAATTTACAAACTTTTTCAAATACTTAAACATTTAATACAATCATTCATGAAGTATACAAATCATTCATAGCAGTGAACAATGAACATAATGCAAGATTACATACACAATGTTGTCCCCCAAAACTATCACTCATTTTTGGGACAACATTTGAACTATTTTGGTCTTACAGACTAAAATTGTCTCTTCCCTTTCTAAAATTTATCCTGGGCATTCAAATTCCTCATTTTTCAAGCTTCTTAGGAATCTACGGGCTCTGTAGGCTTGAATCTACAGACTCTACAGGAAGAGAAACCTACGGACTCTACAAGAAAAGAAAGTCTACGAACTTTGCAAGCCAAGTTTAATGGAATTTACAGGTTGATTTCTACGGACTTGGTTTCTATGGACTCTATAGGCAGGTTCATTTCTACAGGTTTAAAGGCTTCTACAGGCAGGTTTAATCAAAAGAATCAGTTTCCAACACTTAGACATTTTCAGGATTGGTTCAGCACCTTGGTTCAGCTAAAACAATTTAGTGGCAATCTTCTAAACAAGGCTTGAACCATTGAACCACTTGGGTTCAAGGTTCAACAAGTTCAATGCAGTTGGTTCAACAGGTTAAAATATCTCAACACAACTACGAAGTGTAATCGGATTGAACCATTAGCTTGGTTGAAAGCTTGGTTTATTGACTTGGTTCACGGCTTGGTTCATTAGGTTGGTTCAAAGGAGCAATTCAAAGGAGTGGTTCAAAGTAAAAGTTCAAAAGAGCTTGCTAAAGGACAAGTACCCTTGTAGAGGGCACTTGGTTAACAAAAGCACCCTTCGAAAGGCTCATTTTCAAGGAGGCCACGAAGGTAAATTATTTCAGATTTTTGTTTAAGGTAGTCAGAAAAGAATAAGGCACAATTCTTTCAAACTTTTGTTTGAAGGAATTCCTTCAGACAAAAAGTCTGAAGGAATTTGAGAAAGAAGCCGCAGGAGGAAAGCCTGAAGGAATTTACGTAGGTAAAGACAAATAAATAGAAATAATTCTACAGACTTTTGGTCTATGGGAAAATGTCCACAAACTTTTTGTCTATGGGAATTGTCTGCGAGAAAAGTTTCGAAGGACTCCAAAGAAAAGGCCACCGAAGGACCCCGAAGGGCAGGTGCCCTTGCGAGGGACTCTCGACTGCCAACTTAAAGGACAATCCCCCAAAGCCGAAGGGTCACCTTCCCTTTAATAGGATGAAAAATAGGAAAGTTGAAGAAGGACCACGGGGTGACATGCCTGAAGACATCAAATTCAAGAACAACGAACTAGCCATTGAAAACGTAGTGACATGCCTGTGGATGTCAAAGTTGCAATAATGAAATAGCCATTGATCCTTGTAAAGTGTAGACCCAAATACATTCAAAGGCTTTAAGGCCAAAACTAGAAAGAAGTGACTAAGGAACAAAACATCAAATTGAATCCAAGACCCGATTCATTTAACCAAAAAAGGAGGAATGATGAAGAAGGATCAGATCACCAGGTGGACATTGAAAGATGCAAACTTTTAATAGCATGACTTGTTTCTCTTCATTGAGAAAAGTAAATGGGTAGATGCCCTTGAATTCTAGCCTATCTTCTTAACAAATTTCAATGCAACATGATGTGTTACTGTTCCTGAGTCCTTCTTGAAGAGGCTATATAAGGGACTCTCTTTCATTGTAAATGTATCTCTTTTTGAAAATTAGAAATGAAACTCTACCCAAATTGAAAGGCATTATTGAGACTTTGAGCTCATACAGTTGATCATATTTTGTTATTGGAATAAGAAAGCAAGTGACTTTTTAGGCTTTGTGTTGTGATATCTTTGTTGTTTGGGAAACTGTTCTTATGTCTTTTTCCTTAATATATTTTTTGTTCCTTTAATTCAACAAGTAGAATTAGTGAAAGTAGTCAGGAAGGTGTCCTGAAGTCAATTATGGAGAGACTCTATGCCCCCATAATTTCCTTTAGTGTGTTTTCTTTTCATTTCTATGTAAAGGACCTTGGGATGACTTTGTGCCCTCATTGTCCTTCATATCTCACTCTTGGGCAAATTCAGGTGGAGACTTTGTGCTACATCTCAATTTTCTAGTTACTACGTGCTTAGTTACATTTTGCTTTTACTATCAGGAGTATTCTTATGGCTTGCTAAATAGTACTTCTAAAAGAAGAGGAGTGCTTTCTATCATTTCCCTTGAGTTTTTCCTTTGATTTGCATGCATCATCTCTGAAGAAAGAGAGATGGATGGTTTGTCCTACCCTTGAGTATTATTTTCTATTTATATATATATATATATATATATATATATATATATATATATATATATATATATATATATATATATATATATATATATATAGCTTACCTATAAGGAACCTCCCCTTGATGAGAGCAGAGATTAGTCCCCTTTTGATGTGGTAAACCTACACATTTGGATGACCAATCTTCCTACTTTGGCTAATTAGATCTATTTTGTTTATCAGTACGTTGATCAACAAAATATTCAACCAACAATTTTTGGCGACTCTGCTGGGGATATAACCCATTATCATTATAACCCTTATCCATTACAAACTTTGGTGACTCCGTTTCATGTCTTACCCATTATTCATTATAGCCTTACCATCTTCTTCCACCTATATTATTTTATCTAGTCTGTAAAACCAGAGCTGCTGGGAAATAGTGCACAGTTTGAAGCCTCAAGCCTCAAGTTGAAGCTGAGCTAGTCCTTTTCCATTTTCATTTTGTAATCTAGCCACTCCATCCAAATTTGTTACCTCTATTTTTCTTAATTAAATCATGGCAATTCGAGGCCCCTGGGGCAACTCTTTTGGCCCACTCAACTTGACTCTACCTCTGCATGAACTCCCACGTAGTTCAAGAAATAATTTCCCCAAATTATTTGGTGATGGGATAGTTCACCTTGATGAACACATTACAGCCTTTAGCATAGCCTATGGTGTTATAGGGGTGGAATTTGAAGACGTGGTAGTCAGGATTTTTGTGGAGAAATTACAAGGTTCTATTGCAGACTGGTTCTACCATCTGTAAGATGGATCAGTGACTGACTGGGATACACTCAAAGCCAAGTTCAAAGCAAGGTTCAAGCCCACAGAAGATGCACATGCCTTACTGGCCCAACTCACTCAGATGAAGAAAGAGCCTCATCAGCATATGAGGGATTTTATTTCTAGGTTTGACAAGCTGAGGCACATGATTCCCATGGTAGCTCAATTGACACCTCAAAACCTCAAATGCTTCTTCATCAATTCACAATTGCCTGAAGTGAGTTTTTTGCTGAGACGTGCTGGTCAAATAGATCTTGCTACAGCTCAACTTTTGGCCACTGAGGTAGAAGATGACCTTATCTTGGTAGGAAATATAAAGAGAGACCCAAAAAGAAGCAAACCCTCTTCATCTTCTGAATACTCACCCACAGTCACCACTGACCCAATGGTACAAAAGCTAGAAACTGAACTGCTAACCTTGAAAATGCAAATGGCACAAAGTATGTCTTCTACTCCTCTATATAAAGATATACCAAGGAGGACATTCCCTAATTAGCCATATCAAGACAACGTTGCTAGAAGTCAAGGGAAACCAAATCATCTTCCTCCCCCACAAAGGAACCTTGCCCTTGAAGTACCTCCAACCAACTCAGTAGTTGGATATCTAGAAATAAAACATGTTTCCTATTTTCAACCTAAGTTTGAGTAAGCAAATGGCACTGATCTCTTCAGGGAGGATCTAGAAGAATCAGCTGGTGACTCCCACATTGGTTTCCTAAATTACCAAGATGAACCCAAAAGTGAAGGTGAAGCAGTCAAAGGATCATACATAGTCTTTACTAGGTTTGAGAATCAGTCAACCCAACAAGCAGACAAAGAGAATACAGAGGAGCAACCCTAACCAACAATTCCAATTGCTAAGTAGAGAACCCCTATTCCTTTGTAGTCAAAGGACCTGGTGATTGCCAAAGAAGTAAGTACATCAAACATCTCTACACCTTTTACTTCAAATTCATAGATCAGTCCTTCCCCTCTTGAAAACCAAAAGGATGAACTCCCATCCTCTCTTCTAAGTCCATTCCATTCATTTGGCATGATTGATCATGTCAAGAAATCCAAAATTCAAATGACTAAGTTTGAATCCCTACAAGCTAAGTAATTAGACATTGATGGAGAACTAGGTGTGGACCTATTGGAGGCAAAAATTGTGGTCACCCAAATGTCAGCCCCTATAGCTCAAATTCTATTTGAGCCTTCAGGTAGGGGTAATTACTTCTTGACCATAGAAGATGCTCATGTAGAGGCTGATGAAAGTATTGTAGTTGGTAATCTAGGATTTGATCCAAACAAGGCATTAGAAGAAATAGTAGGACACATTACAAATCAAGAAAGATCTTCCATCTCCCATGAAGAGAAATTTGATAGAAGATCAACTTTTGATGATGCTTGGATCTTGTAATCTGATGGCAGTAATTCTTCCACATCTGAATGTGGATCTCTGTTGCTTAGATTGAAGATTGCTCAAGATGAAGAGATCAAACTCCTTCACACTAAATAAGGTACTGATCTGATGGTTTGTTAGGAGTCTGATGCTGATAATCAAAGCATGTGCTAGACTGGACTAGTAGAATAGCAAGTTAAGGTGGTGGACCATAATATTGTATTCTAAAGTCAATAGAAGGAACTCTTTGCAGGGAGAGCAAGGAGTTATGGTTTTTAGCTTGAAAACCATGTCTTGCCATGGAGCAAGAAGAAGAAAATACCAAGAGGAAGATGCAAAAAATTGGTTTCCTAGTGGAGAGCTCCATTTTCCTATCACCATTTCTGAGGAAAAAATGGTTTCCTGTTGCGTTACCAAGATGGCACACTATTTTCACTGCCTCTCAAGAAGCAACATTTGAAACACTTCAACTCTTGAAGTACCATATCATTACATCTGTACATATGTATATTTGTATAGTTTTTAATTCTATTTTGTTTTGTTTGTTTTCATTTTTGAGGCCTTTCATTTCTGGGTAGCATGACTCCATAGCCCAATGGCATACTTCAAGGCACTGGATATTCTAGATTCTACTCCCTTCAATTCTTTTTTTATAATTGATAGAAGTTCCCCAACTGGAGCCAGCTATTGTCCCCCAAAAATATCACTCATTTTTGGGACAACATTTGAACTATTTTAGTCTTACATACCAAAATTGTCTCTTCCCTTTCCAAAATTTGTCCTGGGCATTCAAATTCCTCATTTTTCAAGCTTCTCAGGAATCTACAGACTCTATAGGCTTGAATCTATGAACTCTGCAGGAAGAGAAATATATGGACTCTGTAGGAAAAGAAAGTCTATAGACTCTATAGGCTAAGTTCAATGGACTTTACAGGTTGATTTCTATGGACTTGGTTTCTATAGACTCTGCAGGTAGGTTCATTTCTACATGTTCAAAGGCTTCTATAGGTGGGTGTAATCAAAAGAATCAGTTTCCAACACTTAGTCATTTTAAGGATTGGTTTAGTGCCTTGGTTCAACCAAAAGAATTTAGTAGCAAGCTTTTAAACAAGGCTTGAACCATTGAACTGTTGAACCATTGAACCACTTGGGTTCAAGGTTCAACTGGTTCAATGCATTTGGTTCAACAGGTTAAAAGCTCTTAACACAACTATAAAGTTCAATCAGCTTGAACCATCAGCTTGGTTCAAAGCTTGGTTCATCGACTTGGTTCATGGCTTGGTTCAAAGCTTGGTTCATTGACTTGGTTCACGGCTTGGTTCAAAGCTTGGTTCATCGGGTTGGTTTAAAGGAGCGGTTCAAAGCAAAAGTTCAAAAGAGCTTCTTGAAGGACAAGTGCCCTTATGGAGGGCACTTGGTTGATAAAAGCACCCTTCGAATGGGTCATTTTTGAGGAGGCCATGAAGGTAAATTCTTTCAAATTTTTTTTAAGGCAATCAGAAAAGACTAAGGCACAATTCTTTCAGACTTTTGTCTGAAGGAATTCCTTCAGACAAAAAGTTTGAAGGAATTTGGGAAAGAAGCCACGGGAGGAAAGCCCAAAGGAATTTCCAAAGGCAAAGACAAATCAATCAAAATAATTATGCAGACTTTTTGTTTGTGGGAAAATGTCTGTGGACTTTTTGTCCATGGGAATTGTCTGCAAGAAATGTCCACGAGAAAAGTTCTGAAGGACTCCAAAGAAAAGGCCACCGAAGGACCCCAAAAGGCAGGTGCCCTTACAGGGGACTCTTAGCTACCAACTTAAAGGAAACTCCTCCAAAGTTGAATGGTCACCTTCCCTTTGGGAGGATGAAAAATAGGAAAGTTGAAGAAGGACCAAGGGGTGATGCGCCTGAAGACATCAAATTCAAGAATAGCGAACTAGCCATTGAAAACGTAGTGACATGCTCGTAGATGTCAAAGTTGTGACAATGAAATAGCTATTGATCCTTGTAAAGAACAAACCTGAATGCATTCAAAGGCTTTAAGGCCAAACCCATCAGGAAGCGACTAAGGAAAAGAACATAAAATTGAATCTAGGACCCGATTTAATTAACCAAAAAAGGAGGAACGATGAAGAAGGATCAAATCACTAGGTGGACATTGAAAGATGCAAACTATCAATATCATGACTTGTTTCTTTGCATTGAGAAAAGCAAATGGGTAGATGCCCCTAAATTCCATCATGTCTTCTTAACAAATTTCAATGCAACATGATGTGTTACTATTCTTGAGTCCTTGAAGAGGCTATATAAGGGACTCTCTTTCATTGCAAATGTATCTCTTTTTGACAATCAGAAATGAAACTCTACCCAAATTGAAAGGCATTACTGAGAATTTGAGCTAAGACTATTGATCATATTTTGTTATTGGAATAAGAAAGCAAGTGACTTCTTAGACTTTATGCTGTGATATCTTTGTTGTTGGGGAAACTGTTCTTATGTCTTTTTCCTTAATATATTTTTTGTTCCTTTAATTCAACAAGTAGAATTAGTGAAAGTAGTCAGGAAGGTGTCCTGAAGTCAACTGTGGAGAGACTTTGTGCCCCCATAATTGCCTTTAGTATGTTTTCTTTTCATTTATGTGTAAAGGACTTTGGGACGACTTTGTGCCCTCATTTTCCTTCATATCTCACTCTTGGGCAAATTCAGGTGGAGACTTTGTGCTACATCTCAATTTGCTACCTACTACGTCCTTAGTTACATTTTGCTTTTATTATCAGGAGTATTCTTGTGGCTTGCTGAATAGTACTTCTGAAAGAAGAGGAGTGCTTTCTGTCATTTCCCTTGAGTTTTTCCTTTGATTTGTATGCATCATCTTTGAAGAAAGAGAGATGGATGGTTTGGCCTGCCCTTGAGTATTATTATTATTATTATATATATATATATATATATATATAGAGAGAGAGAGAGAGAGAGAGAGAGTGAGAGAGAGAGAGAGAGAGAGAGAGAGAGAGAGAGCTTACCTATAGGGAACCTCCCCTTGATGAGAGGAGAGGTTAGTCCCATTTTGATGTGGTAAACCTACACATTTGGATGACCAATCTTCCTACTTTGGCTGATCAGACCTATTTTGTTTATCAGTACGCTGATCGACAAAATATTCAACCAACACACAACATAAGATCTATGTGGGAAACCCTCTTGGGAAATAAAGCCCACTCTCAAGCCTACAAACACATGGACTACTATCCTATAATATGATAACAAAAAAGAGACTAATCAATTCCTTCTGATCAATAACCTCAGTCAAGTCAGTTTGAACTAAAATTATCAAGTCTTTTTGACCAAATGTATTTAGTGAAACCCAATTTCACAAGGAGCAACTGCCCCTAAGGAAGATCAAGTCCTTTAATCCCTCCTTGAGAATAACACTTCCACATTAGAAATAATGTCTCTAACACCTGATGATGGACCTCTTGATCAACTGACAACTATACAAACTCTCTCTAACTCATATGGCCTCTCACATAGGCATGTCACAAAGTCTTTCCTTCTTCACTCAAATAGTCCTCATATGTACACTCAGATCTCTTCACACAACTTCAAACTAAAAGAACACTATATTTTCATAAAAAACATGATCTAAAAATCATACACATAGTCCTAAATCTTCTCTTATAATCAAACTAACAGCTAGGCACTCTCACTCTCCTCTACTTTCCTTCACTTTCCAACTCTCTCACATTTAAATCTCTTTCTCACAAATCTTCCACACAAAAGTTTAGATATCATTATCTTTTATTTCACTATATATAGATATATCATGAAATATCAAGTTCAAATTAATATTTTTTAGCCACAATACATGCCTTCACCCTTAAGACAAATCACATGGGTCACACTTAAGCATAACACACTTTCAAATAGGCCTAAGTCACTTCTAATTCCTATAGAGACCCATTCACCCTTTTTGAAACATCTCTGAGAAAATGAAGAACACAAGACCACTTTAAAAATACATAATTCCACTCCTTGTGTCCCCTATGACATCCTTAGAAGATTATAGTTACCTTTTCTCACCTCTACGTATGCTCAATCAACTCAAATAGAGACATTATACATAAGAACACCATTTCTGAACATACAATCAACTTCTTAAGCATTGTTCATATTCAAGATAGATTTATCACACCTCCAAAATACTTTTAAAAAGTCCTCATAGAGTCTACAACACTCCCCAATAGCCAATTCACCATGAAACATCGAAACACTATCTAGAAATGCTCAATTACTCTTTTCGGGTCACTTGTAGAACCTATATGAAAACACAATCAACTTTGAAGCTCAAAAAATTTGTATGTACATACTTTCAAATCTTCAAATCCATATTTATAGATATACCTTGGAGCCATTTACCACTTTGCTTCTTAATGCAAGAGTAAATTCATCTTCTATCAAAATATATGGCCCAAAGACTAGATACTAGTTTTTAGATTAGCAAATTCAAATATTCAAATAGAAATGGTCACAGTTAAACCTCAAACACAATGCTCACATCTCATTTCTTTTCAACTCAGATTGAATACACACTATCAATATCTTATGATATTTAATGCATAGGCACCAATACTTAGACGTTAAACCTTAGTCATGTTGACCTCATCTCATGTAATTTTATAATTTTGACTCAACACACTCTATTGATCTCTATGGATTAGTTAGGTCTTTAGTGATCAATGATCACCATTCGATCAATCTGTATGAACACCCACTCATTGTTAGATCCTTATCCTATACCTTTTCTTAGTCATTAAACATCATGTACCTATCATCATCTCACTACTACCTAAGTCCTTAGATCAATGCACACTGCTGATATTGCTCAAGATTTAACTTGTGTAGAAATGACTAAGAATGGGGACCCTTTTAATATTCATGGAAGGCCAATTTTGGACAAATATATCTTTTACTGCAATCAATCTCATGTCTTATAAATTACACCATATGTTCTCCTTTCAAACAAAAATACAACAATATAACAAACATAGCCTAAAACCCTCATGCATGAAAGATATAATGCCATTAAAATTCCTTCTCAAAATCTTATATTGTATAGCCAACTATGCTTAGAATTTGTTTGGGAGATCAAATTAACTCCTATATAACGTTTCCATGCTTTAGTACATGATCTCAGATTTAGCACAAATCATCTATGATCAAAATTGAAAAAACCCATATGATTAATTTCTCTTGACACCTTCACATGTGCAAATATAATACCATCAAAATGCTCACTCTAATCTTATTTCCATATTAAAAAATTGGTTATGGAAAAACACAGTCAAACTACTTATGAGTCCAACTTTGTATATGCATATCCTTTTACTTGCTATATTACATGATTTGATATTTAGTATAAATAAAGTAGGTCTAAAAATAAACAAACCCATATGATCACCTTCTCCTAAAATTTCCACACATGCGATATATTCCATCATCAAACTGATTACTTGGATCTTTTTTGCCACATTACAAATTTGGAAAAGTATGGGAAAATAATTAATTCTGACTGAGAAGCCAACTTTGTACCCTCATATCTTTGATCATGTTTCAATGCATAAATTACAATCTAATACATTAAAACTAGGGACTAATGTGATCAAAACCATATTACCAACTCCTCTTGACTCATTCCCATGTGGTAATGGTGACATCATCAAACTGCCTACTCAAATTTTTTGCGACTAAACCCAAACTATCTAAATGAAAACTATGGACTACTAGATGATTTCCACTTATGCACATAAGCTTTCAAAGCATAGATAAAATCTTAGGGACCTATTGTACATTCTACACTCACCATAATAATCCTTGAACATCTCTAACCATTCAAACTCTAGAGATCAACCAAGCATACTTCAAGCACACTAGGACAAGCATATTGCACACTTTGCCATTGTCACTTAGGCTATCAAAGAACTTCATCCATTCAATAGGGAACCTTCATGACATCTCCATCACATCAATAAAAAATCTCCAATAATCTCTCCCTTTGTCATTGATGTTGACAACCATCATATACAACAATATATAGCTCACCTTCTCTCTCTTCAATCACTCATACAACATGAACTTTCTCCCCCTTTGACATAATGACAAAGTGGGAATCAACTGATCCTAAGGACATGAAAATACCATCAAATAGGAAAATCAAATATTATAAAGATGATATAAAATCCCCTTTACCTTGAGCCTAATTCATATTGCCTTGAAAACATCCTCTTGCTTCATGCCAACACTCTCTTCAATCAAGCATTGCAACCAATGAAGAAAGAACACACAAAAGAATTGAAATCTAATGTAACTCACCAAGAAACATTTGAGAGGTACTTCCCCTAACAATTTTGAGAAATTTCACCTTCTGAGCATCTTCATATCTCTACACAACATGAAGAATCACCACATATTATAACTAGCATCCTCTCTCAAGCTTGCTCTTTTGGAGTAACTGAGAAATAAACACTCTTATTCATACTAGGCCTATCTTAGACTCCTTGTAGCCCTACCTAAAACTTGTAGAGCCCACACCTTTTAGTAGACACAAATTCAAGACTTGAAACTTCATATTTAGATCACTCTCATATCCCCCCTTGATCACACCAATTTACAATAAGAACCTCATCCTCTGCAACATATTTCCTTCACAAACCATCTAATTAGGCCTCCAAATTGAAATGAAATTGAATAACTTGAGAAACACAAACCTTCAAATATATATGAATCTTGATTTGACCACCCATTTATCCCATTTAACATATTAATAATCCTCAAACCTCAACTCATAAGGCATACCACTTTTCTAGCAGAGCCTAAAACCCTATAATCTTAAAAAAATCAAAGTCAACACAACACCTTCTAGTAAATTTCCACCTATGAAACTTATTATAAACATGGAGATAACCATTACACACTTCTGGACCAAGATTTGATCTTCCACACCATTGGGAACCTTGACTTACTATGACCTATTTTAGGACCTGCAAGTTCTTATGCATAGATAGGGAAATCTTAGAGCTAACAAAATTATTCAAATAGACTTTAAAATACCTTTAGATCACAAAAATACCTACATCATGATAGAATAAGGTCAATAACCTTTATATGCAAAAATATCATCTTGACAAAACATAAATCCTCCTCTGCCATTTGGGAATCTTCAATCTGACCCTATAGATTGTTCTAGTTGAAAAACACCATAGTAAAACTTATTTCTCCACTTGAAATGAGTCTCTTAAGAAACATAAATAGATACACCCTCTATACCTCAATGATCTAAAATAAACACAAATCCTCATATTCCTCCTCCTCTTTCCTTAATTGATACTTATATTTCTTCTTCTCCTTCTTTGGTTTTAGAGAAACAAATTCCTCAACTACTATAATATTCTCCATTTCTTCTATGATAAATTGTCCTTTTCTTCCTCAACTGCTATAATATGATTGGACACAACATACATTCATTTCATACCTTTTCATATGAATAATCTTCCTTGAAGCTTGGATCCTCATCACTAGGCACTTGCTCAACAATAGAAGGATGTTCACTTGGATCTATATATACCTAAAAACTAGCTTCACCCAACACTTTGGTTTTCTCCTTGAGCTTAGTCTCTTCATTCTCAACATGAGAAGATAATGAGACCTCTTGGGACTCTTCAAATTTATAATCATTCTCCATGATATAAAACATATTACTTGGATTTACAAACTCATCATAATTCTTATTTACCACCTTTGGTCTCCATGACTTAATTATCTTCTTGGAGCCTGATTGAACCTCTTCTAACTTGTAGGCCTTTTCTTGTATAACCTAGCAATGTGAACTCTCTATTCAAAATTGAATCACACCATAATTTTTTCAAAATTCTCTTTATAACTTTCTAGATTTGGGCAAAATCTTGCAATGTGTCCTAGTTCATAACAACTGTAGCATTCAATATCTATTGAAGGAAACTCAACTTGTCTTACCTTAAATGGATAATGCTTTGAAAAGTGTTCCACATCATGATAGTTGATACACTCAATCTTACTTACAAATTTTGACTGATGAACCCCATCATAGTTCCAAGAAAATTCATTTCTAATAGGTCTTCTACATTTTCTAGCTCTATGCCCAATCTGATTATAAGTATAATAATAACCATTGAAATTTACATACCTCATGGCATTTGGTTATCTGATCTATTTAGTATTCATTTTTCTAGTACCCTCATTCCTTATCTGATGATTTGTCTTCAAAGGCTGATTATCCTTATTCATATTAGTCCTCATCTTATTTTGAGTTATATTCTTTTATTTTTCTTCATATCTAAGACCAATTCTATCACTAGCATGATTTTAACCACTCATAATATTATCTAGATCACATGATCTCTTTTAAAATCTCACAAATGTCTTTACCTTACTAGATGTATTCTCTAACTTATATTTCAAAGACACTTTTTTAGAAACATACCTTGAATATTCATCTTATTTAGATTTTAGGCTTGTAGATAGGATTTATAATTGACAACTAAGATGCTTAACTATATCTTCATGTTCCTTAGCATATTCATCCATTGTTGCTTCAAACACACTAAATTTATCATCAAGGTCCTTGAGTTTAGATTTCATCTTCTTATTGATCTTTTTCTCAATCTTTAGTTCTTCATGAGCATTTGTTAATGCAATCTCATACTCTACATCATCTTTATCATCATCTAAATCACCCCAAGTAGACACCTTTTGATGCAATCAAATTCCTTCCTCATTTATGAATAGAGCTTCATCTTCAACAGAACCATCCTATTCATGATCATATTCTAAGTCACTATCTTCACTCTTATATGATGAGCTAGAATCTTCTTTGGTGTAGAGACTCTTTTTGTATTTGAAGTACTTTTTCTTGTTATCAAACCTTATAAATCCCTTATTTATTTTATCAGACCTGAATGCTCTTTTACCATCATCATGATCTTGATCATGCTCTTCATCATCATCCTTATTATACTTATGAGGGTACATATTATCAAAATGTACTATCTCACCACAATTGAAGCACTTGAGGGCTAGTTTACCTTTATACTTGCCTGAACCTATTCTCAATTTCTTTGAAATCAAAACAATTAGTTCATCTTCATCTATATCAAGAATGTCATCCTCCTTGAGTTTATTACCTTGGAACTTATTCGTTATCTTGATTTTATTCTTGAAAGATACTTCCTTATTTGGTGGTCCATCATCTTTCCTCATCTCATAGGCAGTAAGAGTGCCATGCAATTGATCCATCTTCAAATAGGGTCATGAATCTCTTCTATAGCAAATACTTTTAGATCAAACTTGGGGGATAGAGACCTTAATAACTTTTGAATAATAGTAGTCTCTTTAATTATCTCTCTAAGACCTTTGATGATGTTCAAAATCTCATTAACTCTCTACAAAAAGGATGCCACAATATCTTCTTCATTCATCTTGAGACTTTCAAATTGCCTTGTATGAGTCTATAACTTAACAAGCTTAAAATTTGAATCTCCTTCAAAAATAATATTCAATTTATCCCATATTTCCTTAGTAGATGTGCAATTAATTACTTTGTTGAAGTCAATTTTTGTAAGACCACAAGTGATGACATTCATTGCCTTAGATTTGTTCTCAAATAGCTTCTTGTCTGCAACACTAGATGGAAAAATAGCAAGAGTAATATAACCATCCAAAATGGATTTATATACATCAAACCCTAGTTACATAATGTATGTCTTCATCCTAGCACTCCAAATTGCATAATTAGATCCATTGAATATCAGTGCCTGCTTAGTAGAAAAGCCACCTTGTAAATTTTGACTAGCCATCATACCTTGGATCACCTTCAAGTTGTCAAGATTTTACTAAAGGACCTCACTCTGATACTAATTATTAGAGGTATAGTCCACTAAGAGGGGGTAAATCAGTTATGGTAAATAATCCAATTCAATTTCAAAACCTTTGCAAATATTTAATAATTTAATACAATCATTCATAATAGTGAAGAATGAACATAATGAAATATCACATATACAACACAAGATCTACATGGGAAACCCTCTTGGGGAATAAAACCCACTCTCAAGCCTAAAAACACATGGACTAATGTCCTATAAGATGATTACAAATAAGAGACTAATTAAGTCCTTCTGATTAGGAATTTTGGTCAAGTCCTTCTGACCTACAACCTTGATCAAGTCATTTTGACCAAAGGTCTTTAGTGAAACCCTATTTCACAAGGAACAACTACTCCTAAGTAAGATTAACTCCTTTAGAACCTCCTTGAGAATAACACTTACACCTTAGAACTAATGTCTTCAACACTTGATGATTGACATCTTGATCATCTAACAACTGTATAAACTCTCTCTCTAACTCATACAATATTCTCACATAGGCATGTCACAAACTCTTTCCTTATTCACTCAAACAGTCCTCATGTGCACACTCAAATCTCTTCATACAAATTCAAACTACAAAAACACTATACTATCATCAAAAACATGATTTTTAAATCATACACATAGTCCTTAATCTTCTTTGGTCATCTACCCAATAGCTAGGCACTCTCACTCTCCTCTACTTTCTTTCACTCTCTAACTCTCTAATATTCAAATCTCTTGCTCACAAATATTCCACACAAAATTCTATAAATCATCATCTTTGATTTCACTATATATAGAGATATCATGAATTATCAAGTCTAAATTAATCCTTATCAGCCATAATACACGACTTCACCCTTAAGGCATCTCACATGGGTCATACTTAAGCATAACACACTTTCAAATAGGCCTAAGTCACTTTTAGGTCCTATGTAGACCCATTCACCCTTTTTGAAATGTATCTAAGCAAATCAAGAACACATGACTACTTTACAAATACATAGGTCCACTCTTTATTTCTCCTAAGATATCCTCAAAAGATCAGAGTCACCTTTGTTCACATCTGCATATGCTCAATCAACTCAAACATAGACCTTATATACAAGAACACCACTTCTAAACATAAAATCAACTTCTTAAGCATTATCCATACTCAATACAGATTTATCACATCTTCAAAATACTCACATAGCATCCTTATAAAGTCTCTAACACTCCCTAATAGCCAATTAACCATGAAACATCAAAATAACATCTACAAAAGCTCAATTAATCTTCTTGGGTCACTTATAGAACATATATGAAAACACAATCAACTTTGAAGCTCAAAAACTTTGTATATACACACTTCTAGATATTTAAATCCATATTTCTAGTTGTGCTTTGGATTCCTCTACCATTTTTCTTCTTAATGCATGAGCAAATTCATATTCTATTGAAAGATATGGCCCAAAGACCAGACACTAATTTTCCCTTAGCAAATTCAAATATTCAAATGGAAATGGTCATAGTTAAACCTTGAACACAATGCTCACATCTTGTGTCCTCTCATCTTAGATCTAATACACACCATTTATCTCTTCAAATATTAAATTCATATACACCAATGCTTAGATGTTAAACCTCAGTCACATTGACCTTGTATGCAATTAGAAATGCATCATGTCTATAAATCAATCTTGGTTTGGAGAAGATAAAACATACCTACACTTCTGAATGGGAATACATTTATTAAGTGAGAGTGTGACTAATATGGGAATATACTAGACTTGATTAGGGGATCACTTATCATAATACACTATGTGAGGTAGGTTTTAAAATCTTACAATCTAACACAATCATGTAACAACCCTAAAAGAGTCCTAGGTTTAATATTTCACCTATGATAATAAACAAGAAAGTAAATATAATCTAGTGCACACCAAAGCTTATAGCACAATAAAGGGGTTAGTAAAGCAATCAAAAAATGTATAAGAGAATATCAATTAATCTTAGTATGAGCAAGACCCTAATACATGGAATATGAAGAGTAATATTATTTGAGCTAACACTTATGTTACTTCTATCTACTAAAGAGAGGAGAATAAAGTTAGAATGTACTTACCTAAATGTGAACCCATTGAGACTCAATTTCTCCATTGGCCAAAATAACTTCATAAGAGGTTGTTATGATTTGAAAGGATCACTAAGAAAGGTCAAGTATCCAAGACTTATCTACAAGACTAGATTCACCAAGTAGAAACCCTAAGCTAAGACTCATCAAGTAGAATGGTGGAAGAGTAGATTGTGAAGAAACACAAGTAAATAATAACTCTTGATTGCTTATTAAAATATTGACAAAATGATCTTGTATTTATAAGTAGATATTTACCTAAATCCTCTCAAAAATTTCAACTATACAGGGTCAACCATGGTTGACCTTGTATGTTTTTGAGGATAATTCACTAGATTTGAGCTAGGTCAACAGGAAGGCTAACAAAACCAAAAAGTAAAAAATACCCATAAATTGTATAGTGTCAACCATGGTCAACCTAGTAAAACCAATAGTCCAAAAAGGAATTAAGGCAAGAAAAGGAGGATGAAAAGAGGAAAAATATTGGAGTGTGCAAGGGAGGAGTAATAGCTTAGGGAATGGCTTTAAGATCTAGTTGGATTAGTAATAATGTGGCAATAAGAAACAACAATCCTATGAAGCACCAAAGGTCTTCCCACCCCTTTTATGGTGTACCCCTTAGGGTGTGCACTTATATATATTGAGTCTTAATGGGTTCTTTCTAGATGTAAATCATGAGTATTTGATAAAAGGTTGAAAATATTATGTGTATATATATGCCCCACTCGAAGCTCATCATGTGTCACTAAGGTGTAACAGGGGATGGTGCTTCGAGAAAGTGTTGAGTGTGGATCCCTTTGGGGATATAAAATGACCATGATAGTACATTTTGGGGCATTAAAGAGATACAAGTATGTGGGGATCACATTTTTCATTTACTCCTCAAATGGGTGAACATTATTAAATGCATATTTGATAATTTTCATGTGGAATTCTATATTTATTGGAAGTGGGATTGATTTCCTTATTTTAGGGAATTAATTGAAAAATATTTAATTTCCATAGGAGGAGGTGATTATTAAATGTTTTATTTAATAATTTTGGAGGAAAAATTTATTAAATATATTATTTAATATTTTCTATGATGTATTATGGAAGTTGTTATCTCTTTTGCATTTGAAATTGTGCCCTTGAGAGGAGGTTGGCATGTTTTTCATAAGGAGCTTATGGATAAGTATTGGATTAGGTTGAAATGGAATGTTCCTATGAGGATAAGGCCATATTAGAATTAGTATGGCATGTTTCCCTTCTTGGGTGGAATTTCTATCATATTTCCTTTATATACAGGTGGAGATGAGGCTTTGGAGATATGACAAGATAAGACAAGATATGATAATAGGTTTTACATGAGAAAAAGAGTGGTATTATTTTATAGGGTGTGGTATTGTAGCTTGTGAGGTGGTTTTATGTAGGTACAGGTGTGGTAGAGCATTTATGGAGAATTTTTGATAGATTTCAGGTTTGGATCAGTAATTCAGAGAATTCATTTGTGAATTCTGGAGGAGATATTCTATCTCTGTAAGAGGTCTTTGTAATCTTATTTTATTACATATTTTATTGAGGAATTTCTTAGTGGATGTATCCCACATTGGGTGAACCAAAATATATCTATGTTATGGTTTTATTACTGGTTTTTTTCTCTCCATTTATGCTTTCATTTAAATCATGATTGAAGGAATTATTTCTGCATAATTAAATATGATTTTCACACATTTAAAATTTGGTTATGTAATTTTATGGTGGATTAAATTTAGTTTATATTCACTTAATTCCTAACAACTATCATTAAAGATTTGGTCATGTTTCAACTAAAGTGGTAAATCATAGGAAAGGTTATTAGCTTGAATAGGAGCTATGGGAGAAGAAATCAGATTCAAAGTTGAGAAGTTTGATGGTAAGAATTTTGGTTTATGGAAAATGTATGTGAAAGATTACCTATATCAGAAGGAACTTCAACTCCCCTTGGAGGGGAAAGGAGGACAACCTGTAAGTATGAGTGATGTAGATTGGTCATTACTTGATAGGAAGGCATTGGGATCCATAAAGTTATGCCTTACATATTTTATTGCATTTAACATTGTAGATAAAATAACTACAAAGGATCTCATGGATAAACTTGGAAAGTTGTATGAGAAACCCTCAGCTTCAAATAAATTTTTTTTTATGAAAAGATTGTTTAATATGAAAATGTCTGATCATTGCTAATCATTTAAATGATTTTAATATGGTTTTAAGTATGATCACTTTTATTGGAATTAAGTTTGCTGATGAAATTAGAGATTTTTTAATTTTATGTTCTTTACCTGATAGTTGGGATAGTTTGGTTATGGCTGTCAGTAATACAATCCCTACCAAGGGGAGCTTGAATTTTGAGGATGTTGTAAGTGTGATTCTTAGTGAGGAGATGCAAAGGAGAAACACTGGTGAACCATCTTTAGGTAATGCTTTGTTTGTTGATACTAGAGGGAGGCAAAAGGACAAGAGCAAAGGGAAACATGAAAATTTAAAAGGTAGATCTAAATTGAGATCTAAAGCCAAGATGATATGTTTGCATTGTGGGAAGAGTGCACACTCAAAGAAGGATTGTTGGTCACTTTGAGATAAGAAGGACAATAAAGATGAAATGAATGAGGTAAATTTGACATTAGGTAAAGCAAGCTAGGATGACTTAATTCTTTCTATGGATAATTTTTTTGAGTCTTGGGTATTAGATTTAGGGGCTTATTTTCATGCCACCCCACATAGGTATTATTATTTTTATTATGTTCAAGAGAATCTAGGACATGTATATCTTGGTGATGATGAACCATGTGAGATAGTAGGGAAAGGTTATATTTAGGTGAAAATTCAGAATGGGAACATGTGGTGACTTAAAGATGTCAGACATGTGCCTATGTTGAGATGGAATTTAGTTTCATTGGGGAAATTAGGTAGTGAAGTATATTCAGTTATGTTTACTATAGATTCTTGAAAAGTTACTAAAGGATCTCTTATGATTTCAAGAGGTAAGAAATTTGGTAATTTATATTTGACTAGTAGTGTTGATTATTTTGATTTAGTTACTATAGATAGAGATGCAACTATGTGTAAATATAGGCTCGATCATATTAGCCATAAGGGCATGGAGATCTTAAAAGATAAGTTGCTTGGATTAAAATATCTAGATTTAGACTTCTTTGAAAATTGTGTGTACAGGAAACATAAGTGGGTTAAGTTCCTGAAAGTTGGACCCACAAAGAAAGAGCATAAATTAGAGTTGGTACATTAAGATGTATGGGACAAACTGAGGTATCTTTTATTGGTGGTTCCAATTATTATGTCACTTTTATTGATGATGCAACTAGGAAAATTTGGATTTATTTCTTTAAAAGGAAATATGATGTATTTGAAACTTTTAAGAAGTGGAAAGCCTTGGTTGAGAATGAAACAAGTCTCAAATTGAAATTTTTTAGATCAGATAATAGAGGTGAGTATTGTAGTAATGCTTTCTTTGATTATTATTCTAACAATGGAATTCATAACTAAAGGATAGTTTCAAGAACTCCATAGTAGAATGGGGTGTCTGAAAGGATGAACAAAATAATAATAGAACATGTTAGGAGCATGAGGTTACATGTAGGGTTGCCTTTACAATTTTGGGTAGAAGTAGTTAGCATAATAGTTTATCTAATTAACAAAGGACCTTCTATGCCTTTGAATGGAGGTATTTATAAACAAACTTGGTTTGGTAAGAATGTTGATTATTATTTTCTTAAAGCATTTGGATGTGAGGCTTTTTCCCTCATCAATAAATAGGATAGGACCAAGTTAGAGGCAAAATTAGAGAAATGCACATTTATTGGATATGGTGAGGATGACTTTGGTTTCCATCTATGGAGCATTAAGGATAAGAAAATATTTTGGTCTAGAGATGTAGTCTTTAATGAAAAAGTCATGTATAAGGATCAAGAATAGGAACATGAACAAAAAGAGTACACAATATTGGATGATATTATGGATGGAAAAGTATCCAATGATTTAGTTCAGGAACTTTCTACACAAGGACCTCAAAATCCTATGGTAAGAAGGTCTTCTAGGGTAAGAAAAGCACCTAAACACTTTTCTCCTTCTTTGAATTATTTTTTAGTCACTGACAATGGAGAAATAGAGTGTTATGAAGAAGCAATGCAGGTAGATGCTAGGATGAAATGGGAACAAGCCATATATGAGGAGCATAGATCTCTCATGCATAACCAAACATGGGATTTAGTGAGGCTACCTAAGGGAAAGAGTGCATTGCAAAAAAAGTGGATCTTCAGAATAAAATAAGAGGATCAAGGGAGAAAAAGGTATAAGGCCAGGATGGTGGTCAAGGGATTTGCACAAAAATTAGGTATTGATTTTGATGAGATTTTCTCTCTTGTCGTAAAAATGAAATCTATTAGGATTGTTCTTGGTTTAGTTACAGTTAAGGATTTGCAATTAGAATAGTTAGATGTGAAAAATATTTTTCTTCATGGTGATTTAGATGAAGAGTTGTATATGAAAAAACTATAGGGATATGAGTTCAATGGGAAGGAGAACTTTATGTACAAACTAAATAAGAGCCTGTATGGCTTGAAACAAGCTCCATGGAAATGGTATAAGAAATTTTATTATTTTATGTTGGAACAAGGATATCAAAGGTGTAATTTTGACCATTGAATGTACATCAAAAATTTTGATGATGGTTCTCTTATTATATTATGCTTGTATGTGGATGATATGTTAGTTGTAGGAAAGAACATACAACATATTAATATGCTCAAGAAATAGTTTAGTGACTCCTTTTCTATGAAGTATTTGGGTTTTGTAAAGAAAATACTTGGTATGAGGATTAATCATGATAGGAAGGAGAGAAATTTGATCTTAACCCAATTAGAGTATGTGAAGAAAGTCTTGGAAAGGTTTAGCATGTTGGATGCTAAATCTATTGGTACTCCTTTGGTAGGCCACTTTAGATTATCAAAGGAGCAGTGTCCCAAAATAGAAGTTGAAAATCTAAAGATGTTTAAGGTACCTTACTCATTGGTAGTTGGTAGATTGATGTATGTTATGGTTTGTACTATGCTAAATATTTCCCATGCAGTGGGAGTTGTGACTAGGTATATGAGTGATCTTGGTTATGAGCATTGGTAAGTAGTGAAATGGATTCTTTGATATTTGAGAGGAACCATTGATGTTGCATTATGTTATGGTGGATCACATACCACTTTGTGTGGTTATGAAGACTCAAATATGGAAGGGGATATTGATCTCAGGAGGAGTATGATAGGATATATATTTACTATTGGAGAGATAACAGTTCATTGAATTTCTAGGATATAGAAGGTTATGGCTTTATCAACCATAAAGGCAGAGTATGTTACTACCACAAAGGCCAAAAAGGAGATGATTTGGTTACAAGATTTGTTTTAAGAGTTGGGGAATGAGTAGGAAGTTAGGAGACTACACAATGATATTTAGAGTGTTATTCATTTGAGAAATAAATTTGCTTTCCACTCAAGGATGAAACACATTCAGTTATGTTATCACTTCATTAGGACAACTTTAGAGGAGAACTTTGTGAAGCTAGAGAAGATTCATACTAGCCAAAATACTATAGATATGATGACCAAGCTGGTCACATTGGACAAACTGATATTATGTTTAGATTTGGTTCATCTTAGAGATCATGGAGCAGTGATAGATTCTGTTCAGGAGAAAAGGTCTCCAAGTGGGAGATTGTTGAGTGTGGATCCCTTTGGGGCTATCACATGACCATGATGGTACATTTTTGAGGATAAGAGAGCTCCAAGGATGTGGGGATCAGATTTTGCATTTACTCCTCATATGGGAGAATATTATTAAATGCATATTTAATAATTTTCATGTGGACTTCCATATTAATTGTCACAGGAGGAATTTATTAAATGTTTTATTTAATAATTTCAGAGGATAAATTTATTAAATATATTATTTAATGATTTCTATGATGTATTATGGAAGTTATTATCTCTTTTGCATTGGAAATTGTGCCCTTAGGAGGAGGTTGGCATGTTTTTCATAAGGAGCTTGTGGATAAGCATTAGCTTAGGTGGAAATGGCATGTTCCTATGAGGACAAGTCCATCTCGGACTTATTATGGCATGTTTCTCTTCTTGGGTGGAATTTCTATCATATTTACTTTATACACAGGTGGAGATGAGGCTTTGGGGATATGAAAAGATAAGATAAGATATGATAACAAGTTTTGCACGAGATAAAGAGTGGCATTATTTTACAGGGTGTGGTATTGAATATTTTTAGATGGTTTTATATAGGTACAAGTTTGGTAGAGAATTTGTGGAGAATTATTGAGATATTTTAGATTTAGATCAACAATTCAGAGAATTCATTTATGAATTCTGGAGGAGATATTCTATCTTTGTAAGAGGTCTTTATAATCTTGTTTTATTACACATTTTATTGAGGACTTTATTGGTGGATGTATCCCACATTAGGTGAACCATGGTATGTCTATGTTATGGTTTTATTTCTGGTTTTATTCTCTCCATTTATACTTTCATTTAAACTGTGATTGAAGGAATTATATCCATATAATTAAATCTGATTTTCACACATTTAAAATCTGATTATGTGATTTTATGGTGGATTAAATCTGGTTTATATTCACTTAATTCCTAATAGAAATAACATAGTAACACACAACGTTGATGCTAAAAATAATTGTAGTATTTTAAAGCAAAAATAACTGAAAGTAAATGACTAAAAAGTAAATGCAATGCATACCTTGACTTACCTTTATCATGAGATGGTTGTCTATTATGTTGTTAGTTTTGATTATGAAGGGAGAAGAGACTATTTCTGATAAACCCAAGAATACAAAACTAAAGATAAAAACAAACAAACACAAGAAAAGCTAAGATAGTTGGTTCTATGAGTATGGGATGTACTTGAGAAATTTGGCAAGCTAGGGTGATAAGTGCTATGGTATACCAAATGACCAAGTCAAATAACAAGAGTAAATTGGGTAACCAAAAAGCCAAGGCTACTAAAGACCAAAAAACTTAAACAAGCTATCCTTAAGTAAGAAAGGCAAACTCACCAAGTTAAACCAAGGATACATGTCAAACAAGATGATAATAAAATAAATCAATGGCAAAAAAGACTAAATAAAATGGTAAAATAGCATTGATGAGTGAGTAGTAACAATCCACATCTCACTCAAAAATGGAAAAAGGGTGCATAAAAGAGAAAACAATATTGTTGAGTGAGAAGTAACAAGTTAACCTCATTTAACAATGGAAAAAGGGTACAAACTCAGGTGTCTATAGCAATAGGACAGTTCAATAATGACAAATGGTAAAAGGAAAGTAAAGTAAAGTAAGTGTATAAATGTAAAATCATGGTATAAAGAAAATAAGAATCCAAAGTTACTCAAACATTTTGTTTCACTCCAAGGATAGATAAAATTTAAATAAAGTAATGCTATCATGTTTTTTAAGAGGTGAAGAAAAATGAATTAAGGAAGAATGGGAAATAGATTTGGAATCACAATTTGTCTATTAAGGGGGGAAATGAAATGGGTGGGGGGGGGAGAATGGAGGAAAAACCAAGGTAGAGGAACTCTTTATCGAAGTCAAGACACTCAAATTAGGTTTATCAAAAAAAGAAAAATTTTGACCTTAAGGACTATGAATAACTTCTCTTAGCCACACAAGTCTTAGGTCAGCAAATGGAGTATATATATCATCTCATGAAAGCTATATGCATGACAATTAAAATAGAACTATCTCTTCACAACATGTTCTCCATTCCTTAGGACCCCTTACAAATCCATTAGTCTACTATGAAAATTGGATACTTGTGTGAGAAATTAAGTAGCACCATAGATTTTTTTGAATTCCCCTATTCCAATATACTAGCCTACTGTACCGCAAAATACCTCATCTCTATGTGAAGCTGACTGTAGATTTTGAACTTTGATTAGAGATAGGATATGTGCTTGGAATCATGTCTTTTGGTGTGATTTTGAATTTTGAGACTTCAATGTTACCTTTTATATATCATTACCTTTTATTTCAAATGATTTTGATTTTAACTTTCTTGATGGGTTTTTCTATTCCTCCTCCATACGGATTTGAAAAATCAAACCTAGGTGCTAAATATGACTTTCATTTGAATACTTGGGATAAGGTTGCTAAGAAAAAGAAAATTTAAAGAGTAGGGGGTCTAAGAGTCTTGTAAATCTAGATAAAATAAAAGTGATATCTTAACTTAGACCTTGTTTTATCCAATGTGGAGTAAAAGGAAGGGGAAATCAAGAGGAATCACACATGAAACAATTTGAATTAATTTAAATCACAAAAAATGTGACAAAGGAGAAAAAGAAAGGGATATAATGACAATAAAGTGTGATTCCTTATCATGAGAATGAGGGAAACAGAGGAAAAGATGCTAAAAACAATTGTGGTGCAGATTTCATCTAACAAAAGAAGAAAAAACTAAAGTTGAGAACAAGGATCAAGAACATAAAAAGGTGGTAATTTTATGAGGAGGGTTGGGTCCTATCCATAGTCTTACACAAAGAAAATATAAATCAAAGAGATGGTAGTTTTGTGAGGGACATCAGGTCCTATCCATAGTCTTACAAAGCAACTCACAAAAAAAACCCCAAGGGGTGCCAAAACAAAATTGGCAAGCAAAAAAAAAGTGTGTGATAAAAATAAATAAAAGTTGGTGGTTTTATGAATAATTTCAAGTCTTATCCATGGTATTATACTAAAACTCATAAAATAAAAACCCATGGAGTGAGAAAAATAAGAGAAAATAAATGCAAGAAGATAAAGAAAACTATGGTACATCAAGAAACCAAAAGATCAAAAGGGAGGACTAAAGGTTTGTGGAAGGAAAGAACTTACTGTAGAGGGAGAGACTCTTGTAAGTAACCTACAAAAAGTGTTATATAGATGTAGATATAAATCATGACAAGAAGAAGGAAATGTTTAGGCAAAGTACTTTTTAAAGAATTGAACATTGGTGGGCTCTTTGAAAACATGGCCTTCATTGGTTTGAAGGTGGTAGGTGCTTGGAGAAAGAATATCTTTGACCAAATATGGGCCCCAACATTTTTCGATGTATTTACCTTATTTATCATAAATATAGTATAATTCAAGGATAAGATCACCAACATTAAAAGTGTGAATTTTAACATTTTTTTTATGTTGTCAGGCAATGTAAGCCTTATATTGGTGGTTATGTTGTAAAGGAAAAAATGAAGTTCATTGAGAAGATCAAGGGAATGAAGGCTAGCTTCATGCAATTCTTCATTAGGAATAATAACATGAAGGGGTATATGAAGAGAGGTAAGCTTAACTTCTAAAGGGAAAATTGACTCATAACCATAGACTAGAGAAAATGGAATTGCCTCAATGGTAATACATATGCTAGTCCGATAGGTCCAAAGTATAGGGTAAAGATGAAGATGACAATCTATGTGGGTTTCAAGAATTTTATTTTGTAGATTTTTTTTTATAATTTTATTAGTGGCCTTGGCTTGGCCATTGCATTATGGATGATAAGGTGTGGAAAATTAATGATTGATCTTGAATTTATTATAATTTTATATAACATGTTTATTTTTGAAGTTACCATCATTGTTTGAAATAATGGCATGGGGAATGCCAAAGAAGTAAATGATTTGATTAAGAATAAATTTGGAAATGGTAGGACTAGTGACATTAACAAGGGGCATGGTTCAACCCACTTGGTAAAATATTTAGTAGCAGTGATGATAAAGACATGTCCATCATGGGAGTAATGAAATTTACCAATGAGATCAAATCCCCATGTGGAAAATGGCTAAGGAGATTCAATAGTTTAAAGTTTAGATGCAGGTGAATGAATTAAATCATCATGAAGCTGATAAGGATTACAATTTTTGGCATATTTGATTGCATCCCTTTCGAGAGTAGGCCAAAAGTAACCCATACATAGGCATTTACATGTTGTATCATGTTTGCTACAGTGATAAACATAAATGCCCCCATGTGCTTGTTCAAGAATAGGAGGGAACTCATATTTCATAACACAATGGAGTAAGTTACCTTCAAAATTATGATGTAAAGGATTTTATGTCAAAATACATTCTTAAAATATTATTTATGAATGTGTGTATTTTCACAAGAGTCTAAATTAGGAGGATAAGTTTGGTGTTCTAAAAATTGAATGATATCTTGGTACCAAGGGATTTGTAAAATGATAACGACCTTGATATGATAAATAAGTGAATATAGTGGTTGAGTATAAGATGGGGATTTTCTTATTTGAATAAGAAAAAAAGGATCAAAAATAACTTGATGAGGATGAAAGAAAGGTGATGATGAGATAAGAGAATCAATAATGGAGTTTTGATATCTAAGAATAGGCTCAATAGTGAAAGAGATAAAATCATTAGCAAGAGTGGTTATAATTTGATGAGAGGTGATGAGGTTATCGATTTTACATTGATAATAATAACTAACTTGATGACAAATAAGTTGAGAATCACCTAAATCCTGAAGGTATTGAATTTCTAAATCAAGAGCAACTCGCATGCCTAAGATAAGAGCTTCATAGTCAACCATATTATTGGTGACATCAAAGGTAAAGTGAAAAGATAAAGTAATGATCTTGTCAAGAGGACCCATGAGAATTCAACCTACCCTAGATCCTTAGAGTCATTTAGTACCATCAAAGTAAAGGGTCCAAGTATCCTCATGCAAGTCAACATTAATTTCAAGGAGCTCCTCGATAACTACTTTTGGTTTAGTAGTACTGAAGGGAGTGGAAGATTGATCAAGTTGATTGGATTAAATATTAGTGGTAAAGCTATGGCAATAATATTTGAGAGAGATAACTTGATTAAGACCTTCAATGTAAAGGATATTGTCATCTGGAAGATCATCTTGAAGGGAAGAAGTGGCTGGTATAGGAGCTGTGGCAAGTTAATCAGTTATGACTTACCCTTTGATAGATTTTTAAGTGATGATGCAGAGATCAAATTCCATAAGTAAGACCATCCATTTGCCAATTATATCTTCATGAAAAAAGGATTTGGATAAGAAATGATGAAGGATGTCAAAATTAATGGTGACATAAGTAGTTTGGTAAAGCATATAGTGACGAATCTTTTCAGTTATGAAATAGATGTTGAGGTAATCACACTCAATTTTAGTATAATGTGTCTCATAATCGATGAGGCCTCAGCTAATGTAGTAGATAACATAATCTTTTCCCATATCATCTTGTTGGGAAAACATTGCCCCAACTGAAATAAGTGTGGAATAGGTATAGAGAATCAAAGGTTTATCATTGGAAGAAGGAAAAAGTGTGGGTGAGTGAAGTAAAAACTATTTCATATTATCAAAGGCTTTTTGACATGGATCCATCCATTCTAAAGCAACACCTTTCTTGAGAAGGGAAATGATGGAGTAGATGCGATATGCCATTTTGGGGATGAATCATCTAATTGCCTCAAGTTTTCCCAAATAAGTGATGAGTGTCATTTAACCCTTCATTTAATCAATCTTTTAGATTGATGTCTATCAAAACAGGGTCGGTGTCCAAAGTTATCTACAATAAGGTTTATGGTGGTAGATATATAAGTTAGTCTTGGGGGGATTTTGATGATTCTAATCTAACTTTTACTAATGAAAGAATTATTCTAAGCTAATCTCTTCACACACTTACTAAAAGAAGAGATTAACCATTACACTAACTAATTCAATCCTTTGCTTGAAATTAAATCACATTTAATATACTTCACACTTTCTTGGAAATGTAAATCTATCTAAGTCACACTTGCATGGAAATGTAAATCTATCTAATTCACACTTTCATGGAAATATAAACACTCAGATGGAGAGATAATTCTAAGCTAACTAACTCCTGTGCAGTAAATCAAAAGAAACACTAGGACTAAGTCACACTTGTTCTGAAAGAAGATAGCTATTGGAATGTAAATCTTTGAATTTGAATTACTAATATTTGTAAGTATTTAATATATTCTGATTATTTAGTAATAAAAAATTAATTCAATATAAATATAAATACCATACAAATATTCCTAGTTTCAAGGAGAGTGGGCCCTTGCTCTTCTTAGAGTCAAAAATGAAGTTTACTTAGTACTGAAAGATGAAATTGTTGGGTGAATATTTTGTCACCAGCTAACTGATGGGAAAAATAGGTGTTTCAACCATAGCATAGGGAGATTTATCAGCCAAAACATGCAGGTCTACCACATTAGGATGGGACAAATCTCTCCTCTCATCAAGGGGAGGTTCCCTATAACTATAAGGTGCTATATACTATATATATAAGCTGAAAATAACACTCAGGGGTAGGACAACACCATCCATCTCTCTTTTTTTAGAGATGATGTTCATAGACAAAGGAGAAATCTTGGGTGATAACACTGAAGGCACTTCTCTTCTTTCAGAAGTGGTCTGCAGCAAACAACATGAATTCTTTTTATAAAGTAACTAATAAATAAATGTAACAGGGTGTAATAACCAGTAGAATGAGGTGTAGCATAAAGTCTCCCCCTCAGATGCCAAAGAGTGAAATATGAAGGATAATGGGGGCACAAAGTCATCCCAAGATCCTTTAAATAGAAATAAAAAATAAACACACTAAAGACAATTGTGGTAGCACAAAGTCTCTCCATAGTCGGCTTCAGGACACCTTCCTAGTTACTTCCACTAGTCCTACTTATTTAATTAAATGGACAAGAATGCATTTAAAAAATAGACATAAGAAAAATTTCCTCAATAACACAAGCTATTCCAACACAAAGTTTGAAAGGTCACTTGTTTTCTCATTCAAATAATAAAATATGATTAAGAATCTGAGCTCAAAGTCTCAGTAATTCCTTTCAATTTGGGCAGAGTTTTTCTTCTAATAATAAAAAGATCTGCTTTGCATAAAATAAGAGATTACAATACATAATAGTCGAGAAAGACTTGGCACTTTGTTTCATGGAATGACCCATGGTACATTCAATGCCTTGAATGCATTTTCAGTTCTATCAAGGGGCCATGCTGGAACAGGGCATAAGCCTTAACTGTGGCATGTCAATTCATCTCAAATGTCTCTTTTTGAAGTATGGGCTACCTCGTCCTCTTCCTAATATTTGTGTAGCTGTCCACTTCACCTTTACTCGATGGAGAAAAATAGGCTATATCCTTAAGTGCTTGTGCTCTCTGATGTCCACCTAGTGGACTGTATCACTAACTAGAAATAACTCCTGCATAGATATTTTTGGTCTTTCCCTCTTGTTCCCTCTTTCCTTATTGTATTTTGGCTTTTTCTCATGATCTGAGATCTTAGGCTATCTCTTCCCTTTTTTTTTGGCTCTTTCGACATCTTCTTCAACTGGTCACTGATTTTGTTCTCAAGACTACACCACATTTGAAAATAAATGGGCATTTTATTACCTTGAATTTGACATCTACGGGGATGTCACTAGTTGCTGGTTGCTTGAACCATGTTGAACCTTAATCCTTTGAACCATGAGAGTGCATTGGTTCAATGGTTCAATAGTTTAGATAGTCCTATTAGCTCCTTTGTTCAATTGGCTCCTTGGTTCAATCGACTCCTTGGTTCAATCGATTGAACCATCTCTTTGAACTTGTCTCTAAAATCTTCTGCTTCCTTTCTTTGCTCGAAGCTTCCTTGTGAACTTTGAACTTCTTGAATTGGTTGAAATCTTTGAACCATTTTAGTTAAAATTTCAATGGTTTAACAATTCATTCTCTTTCTTTGAATCCTTTGAAGTTTCAAACTCTTTAGATTCTTTTCTTTTCTATTGAACTCATTGAACCTTTGAACTTTGAACTACTTTTGGTTCAAGGTTCAACGGTTCAATGGTTCATTCTTTTCTCTTCTAATCCTTTGTTCTTCTAAGTTTTTTGAACTTTATTGAACTCATTGAACCTTTGAACTTTGAACTCTTTTGGTTCAAGGTTCAACGGTTCAATGGTTCAATCTTTCTTTGAAGTCTTCTTTTCTCTAAGTCTTTTGATCTTATTGAACTCGTTAAACCTTTGAACTCATTGAACCATTTTGGTTCAAGGTTTAATGGTTCAAAATTTCAACCTTCAATATTTCTTCAAATACTTCTTTTCTTTAAGTCCGCCAAACTTATTGAACTTTAGAACTTGCCGAAGTCTTCGAAGTGGTTGAACTTCTTTGAACTCGTTGAGCGCTTCACTCTTTTTGAAACTTTGAACTCGTTGACCCTTCGAACCTTGCTGAAGAGGGATTCAATGGTTCAAGGGTTCATTCCATTTGTTTTAATCCCATCACTAAGTCTTTTTATTGAACCTCAGTGTTGAACCAGCCTTGAAAATGCCTAAGTGTTGGAACTTCTTTCTGAAAAAGCCTGCCTGTTGAACCTGCGAGTTCTTTAGCTAAGAAAACTCAAATAATTGAATAATTTGAATACTCAAAACATTTTTTGAGAAGGGAAGAGATAATTTTGGACTACAGGACCAAAATAGTTGATATGTTGTCTCAAAAAATAAGTGACAAATTTTGGGAACAATAACTGGCTCCAATTGGGGAAATTCCATCGATTATAAAAATAATCAAAGGGAGTAGAATCTAGAATCTCCAGTGCCTTTAAGTATGCCATTGGGCTATGGAGTCATTCTACCCAAAAAATAAAGGTGCCAAAAAGAAATGAGAATGAAAAGCACCAAACAGAACTAAAGACTATACAAAAATTATACATATGTACAAGCTGATCTTATTTGATACTTCAAGGATTGAAGTGTTTTAGATGCTGTCCAATGTGAGACAGTGAAAATGGCATTCTATCTTGATATATCATCAAGAAACCATTTTTTCCCCAAAAGCAATGATTGGTGAATGGTCCTCTCCACCAAAAATGAAATTTTTTGTGCATTCCTTTTGGTTCTCTCCTCTTGCCCCATAGTAAGACTTGATTTCCAGTCTGAAAATCATGAATCATTGTTCTCTTGTAGAAGAGTTTCTTTTCCTAATTTTGATGTGCAACAGTATGGTCCACTACCATAGCTTGTTGCTCTTTTGGTCTAATGAAGCACATGATTTGATTGTTAGCATTAAACACCTGCCAATAATTAGCTTTATGAGGCACACTTGGTCAAAAGACCAGTTTGATAGTGTACCTATTATCTTTGAAATCAGGGTGAGGAACCATGAAGGTTGCAGGGACAACCAATGAATTTGTATGATTATGAAGCTCTCTAGGTACTACAAATATATTGAAAGCATCAAAACTTTCAATATAGTCCCATACCAAATTGTGGTAATGGTGCAATATTTTTTTCTTAGTTTGATACAGGTCCCTCACCTAACAAATCATCAGCTCATCATCTCCTTTGGCATGAAGGAGCTTGACACCTTTGTCTTGAGCATCCTTCAACCCGAGTAATAGAGATTCATACTCAGCAGTGTTGTTGGTGTTGCTAAACTTCAACTTATATGAAGGAAAAATATCTCCTTGAGGAGATATCAACACAATCCCAGCTCTAGCACTGGTACAAGAATTGCTACCATCAAATTCTAGGATCCAAACATCATAAAAAATTGATCTTCTATCAAAATTTCTTCATTAGACAGGGAAGATCCTTTTTCATCTATATTGTGCCCTACCAATTTTTTTGATGTCTTATTTGAATCAATTTTTGGATCACCACCTATAGGAATTTCATCTATTATAATAGGAACATCTTCAGTAGACAAAAAATAATTACCCCTATTTGAAGACTCAAACAAAATTTGGGCTTCAGGCACTGATGTTTGAGTGACAACATATTGTTCCTCCATTTCAAGGAGTAGCCTCTGCATGATGCCTTTGACAGGGATCCTCACCTTGAACAGGTCTATGCTTAATTCACCACCAACATCCTTGTAGAAATTTTTCCCAAGAAGAATGCCGTAGGAGGCTAGGACATCGGCCACCAGGACTGTCATCTTAATTCTCTTGTTTGGGAATGCCACAAATGTAAATTGGGCATCCTTGATTTGTCCTAGCAGTGGCCCTTATTTATTCTCTATGGAGAAACATCTCCCAAAGGTCTTGGTTAGTGTGAGTCCAAGAGATTCTGCCACTTTGGTAGGCATGACATTGTCAGATGCGCCTGAGTCTATGATGTAGTTTCTCAGCTTGTGACCATTTATCAATAGGGAAATATATAATGGTTCTATTTTCCTAGGGAAAGCTGGAAGAGTAATCATAAAGTTATTCTAGGTGGATGTGTTTTTGGGGGGACCAGGAGTTACTTTTAGAATTTCTTGTCCTGCAGGGATGGCTTTATTCTTCACATATTGAAATAACCTATCCAACTTCTCAGGGTTGGATTGCAAATATTTAAACTCAATCATTTGAATTTTGGTCTTAGTATGGTCGATTATGTCAAATAACTAAAATGGACTAGGAATAGAGGAAGGAAGTTCATCCTTCTCGTTTTTAGGAGGGGTGGTATTGTTCTATAAATTTGAAGTTAAAGATGAAGGAATGCTTGATGTACTTACCTTTTTAGTGATCACCGGAGCCTTTGATTGAAAAGGTAGAGTGGTTCCTTGCTTAGAAATTGAAATTACTAGTTGAGAATGCTCCTCTATTTTTTTCTTATCATCTTGCTGGGCTGCCTGGTTCTGGGACCAGGTGAATACAGCATATGATCCATCAACTACTTCACCTTTATTTCTGGGTTCATCTTGGTAATTCAAGAAAATAATATTGGATTCACTAACTAATTCTTCTTCTCCCTCTATGAAGAGATTAGCATCATCTTTTGGGTTCAACTTAGGTTGGAAAGAGAAATCAGATTCTATTTCCAGATATCTAACTACTGAGTTGGTTGGTGCTACTTCAATGGCAAGCTTCCCTTGTGGGGGAAGAAGATGATTTGGTTGCCCTTGATTCTTGGTAGTGTTGCCTTGGTATGACTGATTGGGAAATGTTCTCCTTGGTATATCTTATTATGAAGGAGGAGTAGACATCCCTTGCACCATTTTCTTTCTGAGAGCTAGCAACTCATTTGCCAGCTTTTGCACCATTGGATTAGTGGTGCATGTAGATGGATATTCAGAGGATAAAGAAGATTTATCTATATTAGGATATCTCCTTATCTTCCCTACCAAGATGAGATCATCTTCCACCTCAGTAGCCAAATCCTAAGCAACAGTAAGGTCTATGTGGCCAACTCGTCTTAGCAAAAAACTCACTTCTGGAAGTTGAGAATTGATGAAAAAACATTTAAGGTTCTCAGCTGTTGGGTAAGAAATGGTAGGAATCCTATTCCTCATCTTGTCAAAATTGGCTATGAAGTTTCTCATAGGTTCATGAGGCTCCTTCATCTGTGTGAGTTGGGCCAACAGGGCATGCACATCTTCTGCAGGCTTGAACCTCACTTCAAATTTGGCTTTGAGGGTGTTCCAATTAGTCATTGATTGAGCCTATAGATGGTAGAACCATTCTATAATAGCACCTTGTAATCTCTCTATGAATAGCCTGACTGCTATATCTTCATACTCCACACCTTTCACGCCATAGGCTATGATGAAGGCTATAATATGTTCATCAGGATGAACTCTCCCATCATCATAGAATTTGGGGAAATTCTTCCTAGAATTACGTGGTAGCTCATGTAGAGGTGGAGTTAAATTGAGTGGGCCAAAAGAGTTACCCCAGGGGCCTTGAACTACCATTATTTGACTACTGAAGGGAGGGATAACAAATGCTTGAGGGGTATGTACAAGCAAAGCCCTACTAGCAGAGGAAAAAGAAGCTCTGCCTTGTATTGGTGACCTAGTGTTGGTAGGAGGAAGACTACTAGTTTTTTGAAGGTGAGGTTGTGGAGGAAACAAATTAAAATTGCTCTGTTGCACCAACTCAAAAATAGGGTCAACAACACCTTGAGCTTTTTGGCTTCTTGTATAGCGTGGAGCTCCCAGATTGTAAAGTAAAAATGGAACAGAACTGACACTACTTTAGCTTGGAGATTGAGGCTCCAAAATTCTCATTCTTCCCCAGTAGAGTCACCAAAAACTATTGACATGAAAGTGGAGGAAAATGGTAATGGAAAAGGACTTGGAATAGTGAAGAAAATGGACAAGAAAAAGAACTGAAACTGCTTGTTCTTCCCCAGCGGAGTTGCCAAAAACTGTTGGCATGGAGCTGGCAGAGAATTGACTTTTGAAATGAAATGCTCGATCTCCAGTGTCTCTATTTTTGTAGCTCAGAGTATATAATGGAAATGGATAAGGCTATAATGATAATGGATAAGACACAAGTGATGCTTCAATTTGAAGTTTGATGCTTCAAATTGTGTAAAATTGTTGTGTCCCTAGCGGAGTCACCAAAAATTGTTGGGTGAATATTTTGTCACTAGCTAACTAATGGGAAAAATAGGTGTTTCAACCATAGCATAGGGAGATTTATCAGCTAAAACATGTGAGTCTACCACATCAGGATGGGACAAATCTCTCCTCTCATTAAGGGGAGGTTCCCTATAACTATAAGGTGCTATATACTATATATATAAGCTAAAAATATCACTCAGGGGTAGGACAACACCATCCATCTCCCTTTTTTTATAGATGATGTTCATAGACAAAGGAGAAATCTTGGGTGATAACATTGAAGGAACTTTTCTTCTTTCAGAAGTGGTCTGCAGTAGATAACAAGAATTCTTTCTGAAAAGTAACTGATAAGTAAATGTAACATGGCACAATAACTAGTAGAGTGAGGTGTAGCACAAAGTCTCCCCCTCAACTGCCAAAGAGTGAAATATGAAGGATAATGGGGTCACAAAGTCATCCCAAGATCCTTTAAATAGAAATAGAAAATAAACACACTAAAGACAATTGTGGTAGCACAAAGTCTCTCCACATTCAGCTTCAGGACACCTTCCTGGTTACTTCCACTAGTCCTGCTTATTTAATTAAATGGACAAGAATGCATTCATGAAATAGACATAAGAACAATTTACTCAACAACACAAGCTATTCTATCACAAAGTCTGAAAGGTCACTTGTTTTCTCATTCAAATAACAAAATACGATTAACAATTTGAGCTTAAAGTCTCAATAATGCCTTTCAATTTGGGCAAAGTTTTTTTTTGATAACAAAAAGATCTCCTTTGCATAAAATAAGAGATTACAATATATAATAGCCAAGAAATACTTGGCACTTTGTTTCATGGAATGGCCCATGTTGCATTTAATGCCTTGAATGCATTTTTAGTTCTGTCAAGGGGCAATGCTAGAACAGGGCATAGGCCTTAACTGTGGCATGCCAATTCATCTCAAATGTCTCCTTTTGAAGTATGGGACATCTAGTCCTCTTCTTGATATTTGTGTATTTGTCCACTTCAATTTTACTCAATGGAGAAAAATAGGCCACGTCCTTGAGTGCTCACGCTCTCTAATGTCCACCTAGTGGACTATTTAACCAACTAGAAATAACTCTTGCACGGATATTTTTGGTCTTTTCCTCTTGTTCCCTCTTTCCTTATTGTATTTTGTCATTTTCCCATGATCTAATCTCTCAGGCTATCTCTTCCCTTTCTATTGTCTCTTTCAGCTTCTTCTTTAGCTGGTCGCTAAGTTTGTTCTCATGTTTGCACCACATTTGAAAATAAATAGGCATTTTATTACCTTAAATTTGACATCCACAAGGATGTCACTGGTCACTAGTCACTTGAACCACATTGAACCTTAAACCTTTGAACCATGAGAGTGCATTAGTTCAATGGTTTGAGTGGTCCTATCGGCTCCTTGGTTCAATCAGCTCCTTGGTTCAATCGGTTGAACCATCTCTTCGAACTTGTCTCTGGAATCTTCTGCTTCCTTTCTTCGCTTGAAGCTTCTTTTTGAACTTTGAACTTCTTGAACTGGTTAAACTCTTTGAACCATTTGAACCTATGAACCATTTTGGTTCAAAGTTCAATGGTTTAATAGTTCATTCTCTTTGAATCATTTGAAGTTTCAAACTCTCTAGATTCTTTTCTTTTGTGTTGAACTCGTTGAACCTTTGAACTTTGAATTATTTTTGGTTTAAGATTCAATGGTTCAACAGTTCATTCTTTGCTCTTTGAATCCTTTGTTCTTCTAAGTCTTTTGAACTTTATTGAACTCATTGAACCTTTGAACTTTGAACTCTTTTGGTTCAAGTTTCAATAGTTCAACGGTTTAATCTTTCTTCGAAGTCTTATTTTCTCTAAGTCTTTTGATCTTATTGAAATAATTAAACCTTTGAACTCATTGAACCATTTTGTTTCAAGGTTCAATGGTTCAATAGTTTAACCTTCAATCTTTCTTCAAAGCCTTCTTTTATTTAAGTCTGCTGAACTTATTGAACTTTAGAACTTGCCGAAGTCTTCGAACTCATTGAACTCTTCGAAGCAGTTGAACTTCTTTGAACTCATTGAGTGCTTAACTCTTTTTGAACCTTTGAAATCATTGAACATTTGAACCTTGTTGAAGTAGGGTTCAAGGGTTCATTACATTTGTTTGAATCCTACCACTAAGTCTTTTGATTGAACCTCAGTGTTAAACCAGCCTTGAAAATGCCTAAGTGTTGGAACTTCTTTCTGAGAAAGCTTGCCTGTTGAACCTACAAGTTCTTTAGCTGAGAAGACTCAAACAATTGAAGAATTTGAATACTCAGAACATTTTTGTAGAAGGGAAGAGAGAATTTTGGTTTGTAGGACCAAAATAGTTGATATGTTGTCCCAAAAAACAAGTGACGGATTTTGGGAACAATAGAAATGATATTACATTAATTAATAGAAAGCTAAAACATTTATAGTGTATCTAAAATTTTGAGTGTAATAATTATTTATCTCCTTTTCAGACAAAAGATTTACATATTTATGTTAATACAATTAGACTAAAAATAGTATGCAAGAAAATAGGACTTCTTAGTTAATCCATTGATCCTCAAAATAGGAGTTTTGGATTGATCAAGACCCTACAAATCTATTTGTCTCAATAAGATAGTTATATTATCCCTATAATAGTTTAAGGTCCAAATATATACAAAATATATCAAGATTGAATCCTTCAAAATAAGAGGCAAGTATTTCATTGATGTGATTCTAGATGGAGTAATCTTCCTCTTCAAATCACCTACAAAATCTTTTGCTTCTCATATTTTAGATCTAAAGAGTCCATAGATTCTGGACTAGTAGAGTCCATAGATCCTGGACTGGCAGAGTCTATAAATTCTAGACTAGCTGAGTCTATAGCTTCAATAAACTGAGGTCAAAATTGGAAATTCTCCAAAATGCTATTTTTTCCATCCTTCCTATGTGTTCTTCAAAACCAAAACACTAAAACATGGTACTTGTTAGGTATAAATGACAAAATGGTAACTCAACCTTTTGTTAGACATAAATGAGATAAATTAGATATTTTACATACAATAGTTAGCTAAATGTCTATGATTTTCATAATATTATATCCTTAGAGAGATGAAATTAAGGAAATTACATGTCAATAATGAGCCATATTTTAGGCTCATCATCTCCCATAGACTTTACCTTTTGCAAGTCCCATTGCAAACATTCAACTAGCTTCATTAGTTCTTGGCCTATTTTCCATGCCTTTGCTAAGATCATATTCATAAAATTCATCTTTGATATGTTGTTATGTATTTCTTGTAAATCCTTTATACATTTGAACCATTATTTTCTATATGTTAAAATTTTCATCAGAGTGATACCCAATTCTGCCATCCAGGAACTAGTATGATAAACAATGGAGGTCTATACCTCATTCCAATCCATGTTTTCTCTCCTTTAGAGTTTATTTCTTCAAGAATTTCTTCAGCTCTTCTTCTAATCCACCTTAGATTGTTAGGAGACATAAATTCTCATCTTTTGAGAGATACTGATAATTGGTCCCATCTTTTCACACTAACAACAACAACTGAATCAAATCTTTGTCTTACAAATAAGTCAAATGAAACAATATAGTTATAAAAAGCTTCAAAATAGTGGTTTTTGATGGTAGTAGTTAAACAATCTCCATTGAAATTATGGTTAATCAATCTTAGAATGGAGAAGGTTGGTCTGATGCATAACCCTATAGTTTTAATATGATCTATATATTCTTCAAATCTATTTTTCCATGCCAACTGATTATTGAAAGTGGAATGAAGTGATCTCAACTGAACTTCTCCTAAATGTAAATTTATCAAAAATCTATTATGTTCATGATATCTTATTATCAAATCATGAAGATACAATTCATAGAGGAGATCCTGAGTATCAGACCCAGAACTGTAAAATATTTCCAAAAAATTGGATGGATTTAGAATCTTATAAGAAAGATGGTAGGATATCCTAAGAATTTTCTATCTATAATTTTTTTTAAATAAGAACAAACTATGTGAAGGAGTTGGACTTCTACAAGCCTAAATAATCTCTCCTAATTTACAAGCATTCTGCAAGTCTTCCTCCAAAGTCTGAGTTTAATTTTCTAATATTTGTTTTTTATTTTCCAATTTCTTATTTTAATGACTTAAACTTCATCATTCTATTTGATTGATTGATATTCCTCTTGAGCTTGATGTGACATTTCTAATGGAGGAATATATAGATAATTATTCTGACATCCTTGATCAACAATGTTTTTAGAGAAGAGGTAGATTGACTATCCTTAACATAAAATGTCTGAGAAGAATTCCATAGTTTCTATTTTAACCTTATATTTTCTTTCCAAGACTCTTTATATGTCCATGAATTGACTTCTTCCTCTTCTTTCTATTCTATTATTTCTTCCAGTTTATTAACTTTCAAAGTAAAATTCCAAGATGTTTCTAATTTTTTTACTAACATAGAGTTGAGTTGATCCTTACTCTATAGTTGGCTGAGTATATTTTCAATATTTTCTACTTGTTTTTGAATCAACTTTTGGGCTTTAAAAATTTCCATGGTTAGCTGCATGATAGGATCATTGAGACTAGATGGTTCTCCTTCAAATGTATATAGAGATTTACCTTTGTCTAATGGAACTTCAATTTGATCATTTTTTTCTCCTATTGAATTACCTTGTTGAAATTCTAATTCCATTATTGGAGAGATTTCCAATTCCTCTAATGGTTTCATAGAAGAGATCTTAGTAGGTTCCTCTACATGAACTTATATAGGAGTTTATTTTTATTTATTATTCTATTGTTTTGAAGGTTGGGATAGCTATTGAAGGCTATCTAAGGTATGGACTGCTTCTTGTTCATCTTCATCCAAAAGAATCAATCTTGTTCTTATTTTAATCCTGAGGGCCACACTTGATCCTTCTACTGCAGGAGTCAAGCCCTTCTCAGGAACTATTGAGACATCAGTGTTTCTGTTTAGTTTATTTCTTCCTGGGTAAAGGATTGGTTGCTCAATTAGTTCTTGAGGTTCTTATAGAGTCTCTAAAATAATGAGGGTTTGAGTAGCTTGAGATTTGGTAACCCTTCCTAAAGAGGGAGGAGTTTTCTATATAACTACAGGTTGTTTTGGTTTTTTCCTTGAGCTCACTTTCTTGGTAGCCATAAAAATATTAAGAGATTATTTTTGTGACTAGATTGAACTTGATGTTCCATCTTCTTCCTGAATAGGTAGGGCTGGAATTTATCTAATGACCCTGTTTTCAAAGGTTTCCCAAACCTCTTTCCCCTATTATAAAATTGGTGTTGAATAATAAGGTGAATGAGGCTATGATACCTATGGAAGCATTAGGGGTTATGGTCATCACTTAGAGGTGACCATACAAGAAATATGGAAGGTTAATTTTACATTGGGGATTTTCCCTTCCAAACTTAAGATGTATTAAATTTTTCATAGCTTTTCCTCCCAAAAGACTACATTTCCCCTCACATGTGATATACTTAATTACCCATAATGCTCCAGATTTCCATGGATCTAGAAGTGAATCTCTATGAATCCCCTTAGCTTTATATTTTGAATTAATCAAACATGCAGCTCCAGTTCGTTCATTTCCATTGAATTGAGAAATCAAGTCATTAAATGGAATTATTCTTATGACTTTCATTCCTTCATCTTGAATTTCTATGATTTCACTAATAGTTTGACTAGACACTGGAATCACTACTCCCTCAATAATAGAAAATTAGGAGTAAGGTTTTTCATGAATTCTCTTACTAGTGTCTCATGGACGCCTTATAATTTTTGGATGAATGATAATCAACCATTCACCTCAAACACTACAATAGAAGCCCTATCATTAAGGAATTTGATTGCCTTTTTTTTGATTTTGACCTTGTATTTTGCCCCTTTCCTTCCAAATTTTCATTGATTATGGTGAAATTTGCCAAATTGAACTAAGGTTTGCACTATTTTCCTTTGAGATTCATAGACAAATGTTTATAATGCACTTCTTAGAGACTGGTAACTTCTATGAGAAAGATATGTGTATAAAGTTAACTCACTATGAGATGGTGAGAGTATAATAATTATTTTTGATGATCTTTGACTTTACTCGATATCTATCTATAGAGTGAGACTACTAATTAATAAGGTGGCATGAACACTATTATGCCTGTTTGAATGATGGCATGGCATGGTGGTAGTTTTATTACTCACATGGATGGAACAGTTACTATTTCCACCACCGTAGGTATTTGTTATGTCTAATCAATAATGATTATAAGCCCTTTTATTTTTGGATTTTATGAAATGATGTCATAATGTCCCATCATAATCATAATGATGAAATTAATTACATTGGATACATGTATCCATTATGACATATATTTCCTTATCCCTTTCTTTTGCATGCTATGATTATTCCTCTCTTTTAGGGGATAGATGATTATCTAATTATGGTTTTTCATATTCATAGGATTTTCATATTTAAATCAAAATACTTTTATTTCACTAAAATATGAATAAATAAAACTTATAACTCATTTATTCTTACCTCAGATCTTGTTCTTCTCTTGACATTTTCCTTGTATAAGTAAGTTTACAGGAATCAGTTAGCATACTTCAAAAGAAAAATCTGAAGTTTCATTGCATGAGGAAATCAATCAAGATTTCATGATCAAACTTTTTGTTTTAGTTTTTTCCCCTTGACCAGCCATTACTAGTTTTCTAGTTAAGGCCCTTTTTAGCAATGCATAACCAGCCAACAAGCTAGTTCTCCAAGTATGCATTATCAATAGCATCCTCGAAAGGATTTTCACTATTGAATTTATTTATTTATTTTTTATTTATCTGAATAAAGAACAATCATTAAATAAAAATTTCCTTGGAGGGAACTGATTCCTCCAAGAAATCTATTTCATTTTTCATTTTTTGTACTAATTCATCTTTACTGAGAGCTTTCTGATAAAGTTTCAATCTATGCCCATTGACCAAAAGAGTCCTTCTATTGTCATCAATGGGAATCAACTTGATAGAATTATTTTCAAAGACTTCCTCTATTTGATATGGTCATAACCACCTTGTCTATAGTTTACCTTTGAATCATTGAAATTTTGAGTCAAACAATAATGCCCAGTCTCCTTTCTGAAACTTTCATTATTTGATGTGTGAATTATACCAAAATTTCCTCTGATTTTCCACCAATTCAGTCCTATATATAGATTAAATTATCATTTCATCAAGTTGATTAAGTTTCATGAGTCTCTCATTATGTACTTTTTCCAATTCAATTCCCACTTCTAATGTTTTTTTCAATGTTTGTAATTCAAATTCAATAGAGAATAAGGGTCTCTTACCATAAACTAGCTCATAAAGAGAGAAACTAATATTT